>CATIWO010053198.1:0-17752 GCA_949673435.1 Macaranga tanarius | reverse complement strand
ATTAAAAATCATGATTCAATACGTAACTCTTTATAATAATAATAATCGTAATAAAACTATTATTGTAACCTCATCTAACAGTTTAATATTTTTTTTATGCGAGTCATCACTTAAAAACATGATAAAAAGGGCTGGTATACTATTAATATTACGTAATAAAGATACTAATGTTGATGATTATTAATTTTTTATATAATTTTTATTCTAAAACATAAACTCCACCTCACAATAAGAAACATAACTGTAATTTCTTATAGATATTTTCTTTTTGTATAATAGGTATATATAGTTGGAGGTATTGGATCAAATTAGGTCACCATTTCGAAATAAATTAAGAGAATTAATTAATGTTATACATTATGTTATTAATTTATTTTAACTTCTACATATATAAACCTAAATCCAATCAAAAATCAAAGTTAAGTAGCACATACTGACACACTTGTACACATTTATCTTTTTCATTTCAAGATTTTGCATTTTATTAAATCTTTTTATTAAAATTACAACAATTGGACGTACGTGGTGTAGCCATCATGCATGGTCCTGCAGCTATATATATTAGTTAATATTCACCCCTTTAATGTTGGATTAGTTAATGGAATCCTTAATTAAATTCTGCTGTTGTTAAATGTTGCTTCTTTTTTTTAAAAACAAATTTGGGTCTTTAGCTTTTGGATGGATTCATTACAAGAAATATATGATTTTTTTTTAAAAAAAAAAAAACAAGAAATATATAATTAATGAAACCAAAAGTAGCAAATATATTGTATGATATTGTCATTGTCAGCGTGCCTTTATAGCCCCATTGGATTATATATACTCCTTTTTTACTTTAATGCATACGTCTACTTCCTGGATTAGGTCTTCAATTATAAAATTAGTAATGTTGTTTTCTTTCTTATTTTTCACATAAAATATTTCTTATCAATCTTCTTATATTAGTTCTTTAAGAATTAATAAAAAAAAAAAATTTAATTCTAAATTTTTTCATTTATTTCATTTTAGTATGGAAAAATTGATCGTTTTTATGATAAAAAAAATTTATCACTCAGTTGTAAATATGATTCACAATATGTAACTTAGTAGGTATGTGCACGCCCATAATATATATATTTTTTCCATAACTAATTGTTAATATGTAACTTGAATTTAGCCTATGTCATCATTATTTCGAGCATTGGGATGTTGTTGTGCTTTATATTCATGTTGGAGGTAGACATGGCCTGAGACGATGGCGTGTCTCAGGATGTATTTAGGGTTGTTATTTTGTACAGAAGGGAATAGAGGCAGCAACACGGACGTGTCACATGGTGTGTTGAAATAGGCAATTTAGTTCAGAAGTGAACACAGGTCAAAATACGGCCGTGTAGAATATAAGAATGGTTTTTTGGCATATACTTAGTGGCTAAGTCAAGAAAATCATTTCCCAATGAATTAAACTCTTATTTGGGAATTAAATTCTTATCACTTATATGAAGAGGTTCATATATTGAAAAGAATCATTGATCAAGTAAAATTTTATATCCTCTATAAATAGGGTCACATGTATGTATGTTATATGTGGTGTGGATACACTATGAATGCTTTGTGTTCCGCACGTGTGCCAAGTAGAGAGCTTGATTGGGTGTAATTGGGGCTAAGGGTTGAGTGTTTGTCTCCATACTATTTTTTTGTATATTTGGTTGATTAGTGAATTTGTTCCTCCTTCACCCGTGGTTGACGTAGGCTTACGCCGAACCACGTTAATTGTTGTGTGATTTGTGTTTTCTCTATTTTTGGTATTGTGTTTGTTTATTATTTCAAATAATTTCTAATTCTCTCACGCTTCCGCAAACCCAAATTTCCTAACAAGTGGTATCAAAGCTATCTACAATTATTTGAGATTTTGTTATGGAGACATCAAAATTTGAGATAGAAAAATTGCATGGCAATATGAGCTTTGGTTTATGGCAAATTAAGATGCGAGCCCTTTTAACACACAATGGGTTGAATAAAGCTTTGTTGGAGAAAGAGAAATTGGCGTATTCAATGACCAAAGAAAAGATGGAGGATTTGGATGAAAGGGTCATGGATATCATTCAGTTATGTTTGTCGAATGAGGTGTTGAGAGAAGTTATTCATGAGAAGACAGCTGTAGCATTATGGGCAAAACTTTAGGGGCTGTTTTGAAAGAAAAATCTCTCGAATAAACTCATTGTGAAACATCATTTGCATATGCTTAATATGGTAGAAGGTACCTCCTTGAGAACCCATATTGATGAATTTACATCCATCATGATTGACTTAGAAAATTTGGAGATTAAGTATGAAGAAAAAGATTTGGCTCTTATATTGCTCTGTTCTTTTCCTGCCTCGTATAAGAATTTTAGAGATACTCTAATTTATATTAAGAAAACGTTGAAGGTAGAGAATATTAAATCGGCTTTATTTTCATATGAGCTTATGGATAAGGAGCTTGTTGAAAATACTAGGGTAGCTGAAGATGATCTATTAGTGAGAAATTCGGGTAGCAGTTCCGGGTACCAAAAGAAAACGTATCATTATTGCAAGAAAAAAGGGTATTTGAAGGCTGATTATCAGAAATTGAAGAAAAAGGATCAGCGTAGTGAATCCGCAGAATCCAACTTTGTTGATGAGTTTAAAGATAATGTCCTCATTGTGACTGAAAATTTAACCAATTTTGGGCAAGGGTGGATATTAGATTCTGGTTGTGATTATCACATTTGTCTTAATAGATATTGATTTGCCACCTATGAACTGGTTAATAGTATGTAGTTTTGTGTTAATGGGCAACAACCATCCTTGCAAGATTGTTGGTGTTGGTTCAGTTAGAATTAAAACTCATAATGGTGTAGTGAGGGCTTTGGTTAGTATTAGACATGTTCCGAACATGTCTAAGAATCTCATTACGTTATCTACATTTGAAATTGGTGGTTATAAGTTTGTTGGCGGAGATGAGATCTTTGATATTGTTATGAATGCCGTTGTGGTGATGCGAGCTAGATGCATTGGTAGATTGTATATGTTGCAAGGATCTACCGTGACAGGTACTGCTACATTATCATCTCATTCTTCTATACGTTTGGGCGGAGTCAATTTTGATGATTTATTGACTAAGGCATTTTGGAAGAGCAAGTTCAAGTCGCTCTTAGACTTATTTTGGTGTTATCATGTTTGAGACATTTGTGGAGAAAGTGAAGCAAATTTTGATACAAGAAAATTCAAGTCAAGGTGGAGATTTGTTAATATATGACTTGAATTTAGCCTATGTCATCATTATTTCGAGCGTTTAGACGTTGTTATGCCTTATATTCATGTTGGAAGCAGACATGGCCTGACGTATCTCAGGGTGTATTTAAGATTATCATTTTGTCTAGAGGGGAACACGGTCAGCAACACGGACGTTTCGCATGGTGTGTTAAAATTAGCAATTTAGTCCAGAAGTGAACACAGGCCGAAACACGACCGTGTAGCACATAAGAATAGTTTTTTGGCATATACTTGGTGGCTAAGTCAAGGAAATCCTTTCCCAATAGGATTTGACTCTTATTTAGGAATTAAATTCTTATCACTTATATTGAAGAGGTTCCTATATTGAAAAGAATCATTGATCAAGTATGATTTTATATCCTCTAAAAATAGGGCTACATAAATTTGTGTTATGTGTGGTGTAGAGATACTGTAATGCCTTGTGTTCCACACGTATGTTAAGCAGAGAGCTTGATTGGGTGTAATTGGGACTAAGGGTTGAGTGTTTGTCTCCATACCATTTTTTTGTATCTTTGGTTGATTAGTGAATTTGTTCCTCATCGCCTGTGGATTTAAGCTTACGCCGAACCACGTTAATTTTTATGTGTTTTGTATTTTTTTTATTTTTTGTGTTGTATTTGTTTATTATTTTAAATAATTTCTGATCATCTTACGCTTCCGAAAACCTAAATTTTCTAAAACTGATAAAAACTATAAGGATAAATCTCCAAATTTTGTGTATGATCCCTATATAATTAGCTAAATTCAGTGAATAGTTGACCATGATTTTGACAAATATTTTTAATTACATTAAAAAAAACTAGCTGTTTAATTCAGTCCAGGATTAAATTAATGATTAGTTTAATCAATCAAATTATCAACAGGAATTAAATAATCAATGTCTTAATTTTTTTTATGAAATGATATTTTGTCATTGACTAGCATGATTGCTTTAGCTCAACTGATCATTCATAAAAGAAATGCTGAAAGGCTGATGATGGCTAACTAAATCAGACTTTTGTAATTGGTTTATTTACATTATCTTTTAATAAGTAGAGTTGTATATATTATGCTATTATTTTGATATTATCAAAGTTTGTGGTCAAATATTTTTGTAATTCTTTAAAAAAAAAAAAAGTCGCACATTACCTTGCTGATTTTTGTAGGTTGTGTGTGCATTTTCCAGAAGAAAGGTTTAAGATTATAAAATTTTAACCGACCATCCATAATTGATCAACCGTATTGGCAGGAAGAAGTATTAAAAGATTTATTTATAAGATGTATTGACTCAAGTGGCAATTTTTTTATATCGAGTTTGAATTTTATATATAGAAAAATAAATAATAAAAAAATTTTATCCTTTTAATAAAATTCATCCAACTCAATTCGAATTATATAGAAAAATAGATAATGAAAGAGTTTTATCCTTTTAATAAGATTCATCCAACTCAATTTGGCTTAATTAAAGTCAATTTAGCTGCTGAATACAAAAAAATCATTGTACCAACAAAATATTACAAACAAATTACTTATAATATTATACCCTTACAAAATTTAACTCCTTGTATGTATTTTTTTGGTATTATCTTTTTTCGAGTGTTCAAAAAAGCATGATATTAGCGACCATAAGCTAATAAGAGCAGTATGTTTTGCTAAATATAAATGGAGGGTCAAGAAAAATGTATATGTCAGTCATAGATGATGAAACCTCAAAAAAGAACAAGGGGCAGAGAGCATCAAGAAAAGATGAGTTGAGGTGTGAATTTATATATCTTTTAAGGGATTATTTTGTAGCCAAGAAATGTGGCACTTTCTCTAAGAGGGTACAGAGAAAGTCCTTATGCTTGCAAGTTGGAAAATGGGTATGCTAGCACAATATAATTTGCTTTTACATTAATCAGCAAGGTTGCTTAATGTATGTTGATATATAAGTGTCTCTTCATTTCAAGCAAGAGTCCTTAATTAGTAGTGGTTTCATATATTAATCATTTATCCTTTTGACCCTTTTAAAAGATATGTAAGTTGTGTTTTTTTTTAAAGACACTTTCATGATCTCTAAATGACTCAAACTTGTAGAGACTCTTCTCTACTGTAATTTGCAGTGCTCGATAAAGGATTTTCATAGAAAAAAATTGTGGAGTTCAACAAAAGAAGGAAAGGAAGACATAATTTTTTATGGGGCATGAAGTACTACTCCATGAAGACATTGAGCAATTAATAATGACAAGGAAATGTAAGACAAAACAATCATGATCATTAATTGTACTCTCCAACAGAGGTCCCCCAACAAAAATTTCTTTGCAAATGCTGGACCAGCCGAAAGAAGATTAAGGTAATGCCTGAATAAGGCACTGTTGGCAAAGACTAGAAAGAACACAAAAAACAAAACATCATTTTGATCTGTGTTTTGGGACCACTCCACATCACCTAAACATATAAAATTTGTTTTCAACTTTTCCAGAAAGACAAAAAAACAGCAACCTTTGCTTATTTTTAGAAGTTGAAAGATTACCAGTTACTATTTATAATGATGTTGAACAAAGAGAGAAAAAATTGGCGAAAGAGTGCAAAATACACTTTCATAAACTTTAATACAAGACAACAGTTCATTTTAGATATGGAATACTATAGATTTTACCTGGAAATTATTATTTTGACAAGGATATTCACTGGCCAGTGGGACAGTGAAAATCCCGGCAATTGTCCCGAAACTGTTGAAGAACTGCATCAACAAACACTCCAGAAACACACCACCTCCTACCACTGTTAGGTAAGCTGCTATAAGGAGGAGAAAGAGGTTCCTAGAGATCATGAATGAAGACGCATACTGGAAGGAGTTTTTCATTTCATACAATTAATCAATAGCATTCAGTTACCTACATATTTATATACACAAGAATCAATTACAATTACAAGCTTTGATTTACTTGGCCCAGCTACACTGGTTGGTTTTGATGTAAAAAATGGTTCTTGAATTCCTGCATGACCAAAAGAGATGTTCGTCTACATAAGCATCTGCAAATCTTGGAGGTCATCCATTGGTATTAAAAGACCTACGGTTTCATGATCTTGCAACACATCATCATCAAAATTCAACCATGAACCAAGATCTTGTGGTCCATCAAGCTCGTTGGATACTTGTAGTCCAATTGTGTCTAATTCATCTAGCTGCAAGTTTGCAAAATCAATGGGTTCATCTGCTTGTTTAGAAGCATTGGACGTTGGCCCAACTTCTCTATCTATTTTGCGGCTGGGATTTGCCCCAGGATGGCTAGATCCACGAGGTCCATTTCCTAATGTTGCCAAATGATTACTCTTCTGCTTGGGCTTTGATTTTGTTTTGTGATCACTTTTGAAGCCATCCAATGATAAGCGACTAGTTCCTGAAACAGAATTACCTCTATCCTTGTTTACATCCCTATCTCTGTCACTTCTTTTACCCTTTGATCCACCAAGCACTGTACTGTCAAGAGTCGATGTAAGCCTTGATGAAGCACTGCCAATCACATCATCAATATGCACTTCCCTCTTTCTACCTCCATCGAAGTAATCACCATGAGAATCATCTATCTCAAAAGTGCTGGAAATGGCAACTGTAACAACAAAGGAAACTCCAAATAATCATATTTTGTTGTTTAGCACACCTATTCTGATTTTTCAGAAAAGGTTCAAAAAAAAGTTGCTTGTGAAATTACAGAAAACACCATAAATAGTTAATTTATTATTATAAAATATTCCAGTCCTTTAAAGTTAGTGTGCTGTGCTCCCTGATTTCAGACTTTTTACCATGCATACCATATCATATATCAGTTTCCAAAATAAAAAAGCAGCAATACAGAGAAAGCAAATATTTAACTTCATATAATACCTGATCCTCTAGCTTCAGCATGATGGTTGGAAACTTCATTGCATGTGTTACTTGCAGTTCCAGAGCCAACATAATCAACAGATTTAGCATCGTTATTGCATGTAGGTGTAGAGAAGATGATCTCCTGTAATGCAGGCTCACTAAAGCAACTGTTTCCTGTATCTTCAAATTGTTTACATCTGGCAAGAGTGCGCTTGATAAAAGCTATGGCAACTTGTCTTGAAACCTTGCGGACTGCACTTTTTGAGGAATTATTCCGACGACAAGCCTGCATAAAATGAATCAATTGAAAAACTCAATGATACATAACTAATAAAAAGGCTAGTTCACTATAGAGATGATATCATCTGCATGTTCTGAAGGATCCACTATAATGACAAACTCCCTAGTCTTAAACCTTTTTGGACAATTGATTTCTATAAAAGCATAACCCAGTCATTCTTTGTTCTCATCCTTGATAGATTCACTTAACTATTTTGGAGACTCTTCACTGTAACAATCAAGGCGCACTTTACATTGGCATTTCTCTCTTGCTTCTGAAAAACATTTTTGATCATTTTGGGCAAATTGTGAATAAGTTCTGCAACACGCTAAATCACCCAAGTCCTGATATCACTTGATAGTTTTTTGATGAAGATCATGCAGATCAGTTAATAATTGAGTTTTTATTGACCGAGAATGTTAAACTGTCAATCCCAATTGAATGGTCCCTAATATTTTCAAAATAAAAATTACATGGTATAGATTCCTTAGGAGTTGACTCAACAAAATAATAACTGAGTGAGAAAATAAAACAAGTACCAGTCGTTTTTTATAAGCCAGCTCAATAAGTTGGTCCATTGCAACCTGCTCAATTTTCCTGCAAATTAAATCATGTTACTCCTGTCAAATAATATTTTACCATGAAATCAGTAACTCATCTCAAAACCATAAAAATTAACCTTTTTTCCATTTCTTTCCCTTTCTGAACAGCCTTATCAATTTTCCCCAACTTCCTTTTCTTCCTTCCAATCTGTAAGTTAATCAAAGATGTCATAAAAGATGCAAGACCAACATTAAACAACTTGAAAGGGGAAAATCAATCTAGCTGACATAAATTTTTTAAAGAACAAAAAAACTCTGGGAGCAGAATTATGTAATAATTAAGTATTTGTGGCACAGAACCTGCTGGTATAGGCCTTCCTTGAGTTCCATTATATCTTGATTAATCACTTCCTCTCCCTCTGCCAGATCAGGCTGCAAGATGGCAGAAGAAACACACACAAATGAAATATCATTAATAAAAACAGCCATCAGTGTTACTTAATAAAATGATCCATATGCAAAACAAATGCATACCAATATCTCCGGACACAGACCGATACTCTGCAACTCCAGCAGAACCCTATCATCAAGACACATCAGCTGATACTTGTGATCAGAGGAAGGGAAGCCAGAAACAATTAATTCCTTTGTCTGCATCTGACTCAGATCATTTGAGCATATTTCACTGGCATGACCAATATCAGAATGTGAAAAATCATCATCTCCTGGCCACCGTTCATTGCTGTGGAGAGAGTTGGACATGCTTGGGTACCGAACTGTAGTAGACGTGACACTCTTATCACATGAAATTCTGTCCATGAAAGAATTCCTGTGTGTCTGAAAATCTACTGTTGACTCAACTTCAGATTCCATCCTATCTCTATCTTTAGGTTCAATATCAATCAGATTACATGAACCACAATGAGAATCATCACTACTAGCATAGTGAAGTGGAATATTCTTTCCTTCACTTTGGATGTAAAATTCTTCACTTTCATCTTCTTCAATTAAAGCAGAAAGAACTCTCTGGTACAATGGAGCACCCTTTTCCAATCCTCCTATGTCAATTTTTCCACAAAGAGAAGACTTCTTAACTGAATCTTGATTAGAATCATCACCTTGTCTTTCAGCACAATAATCAGGTAGTTCCTTGCGCACAAGAATACCCTAGGAGGATGAATATCAGAATCAACCAATGCATTTTAATACGTTAAGGCTTTCATTAATTAATAATGCTAATTTTATTTAAGTTCACTTGAGATCAAACAACATAGAATGACTTTAGTGCTCGAAAGCCTGAATGGACTTGCATAATTGAAATCTGAACTATTATTATCCACATAAAATGGAAACATTGAAGACTTGCAGAAAGAAGAATATGAAAGATTAATGCATTACCAAAAGGTTGCATTCACCGCCAAGCATCTGAGACAAACTCTCATCAAGCTCCTCAGCAAAACTTATCTGATTTTACAGCATCGGTTAAAAGGAAAGAAATTGTAAGCCCCTGACCCATGAATAGAAAATTTTGTATCTACCTATACAGACATAGTACCTGTTGCTGTAGATAGGACACATCCTCTGAGCTTAAAGAAGCGAAAATGGATTCCATTTTCTTCCAAAATGGGCCACAACTAGCACGGTCTACAAAAGCAAACAAGTGGTTGTTTAATATAACAAAGCTAGCTTATCCAGGGATGAACATTAAAAAGATGTCAAGAGTTATACTGCTTGCATTCCGAGCAGAATTGGCGGCCACAAAAAGTTCTTCACGATCATCATCAGATTCACCTGTAAAAGAAATGCCTGTATGTGAGGAACCTTGCTAGCACAAATCACATCAAGGAGAATTTGTGCAAACCCCTGCTAAATTTCAGCTCATTTAAAGTCATTGCATATATGTGGAAAAATATATCTGAAAGGAACCAAGATAATAGCATTGACAGCAAGCACAGGTATAATCAAAGTCCACTCTTATATGTGCAGACCTCTAAGCACCACTGAAATGCAACAACAGTGGCTGCGTCATGCAAACAAGATACATTTTCATCCAACGGAACAAAATGTTCAATACAGTCTAATACTTTAAATGTAGCATAAAAATTTCAAATGCTCTTCTCAAATCCCAAAATTTCTGGCAGCGTGTCATATAATATGATAAAGTCAATGCTGCAAAATCCAAATTGATGTTGCAATTTGATTCAACTGATACTACCTGTGCAATCTAAAGATCCACTATTAACTATTGTCCCAATGCGAGCTGAAGACTTCCGATCTTTCAACTTTTTGGAAGGGGGGCGACCTGTTTTGCTGATTCAAAGAAAATGAACATGCCTCAATATTAAGAATAATTATCTGTAACCTATAATTTGACCAACAGATCAGTTGGGAGGAGAGAACTGAGAATAAACACCTTTTATTCTTATCAGAAACAGCCTTCACACTCTGAAGTGGCTTTGTTGTTGGCAGATTCTGTGGTTTTTCTCTCACAAGAATACCTGGCCTTGTTGAAGATAAACCCCTTCCGCTTCTTCCTTGTCTCCGGACTCCATCTCCAATTTCATTAGTGGCTAATTTATTTTTCCTAGAAGGCAAAAGAAAAGGAGCAACTTTCTGAGATGATGTCAGCGCAACCTGACCAATATCTGTTCCACTTTCTTTTGTTTTGTTCTCCCCAGCACCTGATTCTTCACTTTCAGATAAGCCAATGTCAATTTCTCTTTTAAACTTAGGAGTATTATTGTCTATATTTTTGGTAACTAGAGATCCATTTGTCCCAATGGAAGCTCTGGGGCTAAAATCATTGGTTGGAAAACCTTGAGAAGAAATCTGAGCTTCCACATGGTTTGAAACAGGAGTAACTACATTTGCTCTCCTTGTACGTGAGTTTTTAGGCCTCTGACCAACCCACTGAGCCATGGAAGATGAACCTGCATGTTTGAGGATTATAGTTATTTAGCATACCAGGCACTGTGCATTTATTTGAACTTGTAGGTTCATCCGCACCTTGAAGAGATGCAGATGAGGACTGCACTTTGAGTGATGAGTCTAGCATCATAATGGAGCCAGTTCGTGGTCCTCGAGAAACTTTTGCTTTTATTGTTGTATTAGGACTGCTTGCTAAATTGTCTTCATGAACACTTGGCCTGATGCACAGCACCACAAACAAATCAATAACTGGATTGTAACAGTCCAAATGAGTGCACACACCAACATAGCAAGATGTGAAGCTTCACATATTTTCCTTCATCTCCTATGCTAAATATCTACCTAGTAGGATAAACAATAGTTTCAAAATGAAAACACATACTTATTGCTTCCTTTTGTCACAGCCTTCTGCTCTAAAAGGGCCAATCGCTCTCTTGGAAGAGGTCCAGTATCCATTTCATTCTTGAGCACTGTACTCGTATTTGAACTACTAGGTTCTAAAGAACCATCCAACTTATTGATTCCACCAACTCCAGGGGAAGATTTTGATCTGTAACACATAAGAACCCATTAACACAACAATTTTCTTAGTTTTTCCCCATACTCATGGAATACAAATTACAACAATTTCAACCAGTAGTATAACATAATCAACAGTATACAGGGCCAATCATTATCATGAAAATCGACAATGCAATGACAAATGCACAGTCTCCAAAAAAAAAAAGGAAGAAAGAGGAGCCTTCATGAACAAGGCCTTTCACTGTTGAAAACAAAAGCACAGCAAAGGCCAGGTTTTGGGATAAAGTTGCTTAATTAAACAAGGTTCACCAAACTTGTCAGCATAGTTCTTTCAACAGAAATTGCAACGTAGGATGACTTTGTGACAATTAACTGATGGATGACAAAAGCATGAATATCAACACACTAACATTTCAATTATAGATAGGAGTCTTCGAAGGGTGAAACTCACAAACAATAACTCCAAAACCATAAATAACAATTCTGTCCAAATTAAAGAAACAACACCAATCAAAAATCACAAAATAACTAATCAAGTTTATGGATATATTAAATTGCCTGAAACCCTGAGTATCACAAGATCGCAGCTTAGACTCAGCACCAATTTTTGGTTGCATAGCTCGTTTTAGTTCTCGTTCACAATTTATGATTCTGGTACCCACAATTCCAACAGAGCGCTTTTTCTTATTCTTTGTATCCCATCCTTCACCTCCAGCAGGCAATCTACGGATCTTTTCTTCAAACCGAGCACCACCACCACCAGAATCTTGGAGCATATCTGCACCCTTCTCCATGACCATCTGCTGTCTTGAGGCAAGGTTTGACCTACCATCTGCCTGGTTGCATCAATGAAGAACGAAATAAAATAAAAACATAGAAAAAAGAACATGCATGTTTAATAGAGATAAGAACCAGTGGCCCAGTGATCTGCAATATTCTGCAGTGTAGGAGGCAATCAGGATTAAAAACCCTGTTTCCCCCCTCAGAAATGGAAAGAGGTACTATAAAAGGAGACACTATTTACTTGAAAATCAATAATTGAAGAAAATATGAAATATGTTTGCCCAACATAAAGGTGAGGCACAAAGGAATTATAAGATCTTTGTTCCTTAATCCATAGTCAGGAGAGCAGAAAGGAAAACAGGAGAATTGAAGAAAAAATTGTAATTGCTTCTGCATGCAAATGTGTAAACAGAATATCAAAATGAAAACTTATAGAAACATATCAGATGACAAAATTAATGTGTAAAGTACAAACCCGCACATCAGCCACTGATGTACGAACCCGCTTATTCAGTCCAATATTCTTGGCCCTGTCTTCCAATCTTTGAGTAATAACATCATTACTGCTTCTATGAATCTGACTCCCCATTTTTGCAAGATTTGCTCCATTTGACCTCTCATTCAATGAAAGTTCGCTCCTTTGTCGCTTTTTAGAGCTCAACGCCTCCCTGTACTTTTCCAATTTGAATAGGGACTCACGCAACACTTTTGCTCTATCCCTGATGGATATACATCATGTCAACAGCATACAACTAGGAAAATGTTTTTTAAGTGTTCTACCAACAGCATACACTACAATTTCTTTAGTGCCGACATCTGAAACAAAACATTGACAATCTACATGGATGCTGCAATAAGAAAGAATTTAGATGGACTGCAAATTCTACAAAAATGCATATATTTCAGGAAAGCATGTGAAGCATAGACAATGAATTGCAAAGCAATAATCATTGTTCTTTGACATTCCATCTCAATTGTGATTTTCCAACCAAGAAGAGGAAATGAATAGACAACTGTATAAAACTCTCTCTTCCCATAAGCCATACTCATGCACCTAGTGGAATTCAAACTTGCATGATAATAAAAATTTCAAATCTTTTCCACATTATACTTCAATCATAAAAGAAAAAAAATCCCCGAAAAAATCTATGTAATGACACGGACAAACATAAAGCACAAGTAAGTTATTATTGCAACATAAGGACAAAATACCTGGCCTTCCTAGAAGCATCTTGGACACTTTCCTTAAAGTGTTTAAGCTCCTCAGTTGCCACGGGAGGTGGATGTGAAACCCCAAAAGAATGATCCTCCGATGCACTTCCAAGAGGAACACCTAAAACCCTCCTTACTTCACCAGAACGAGTATATTTCTGATTACTTAAGGTAATTTGCTCCAAAGGCAAGCATTGTGTCAAGGGTGGAATATCAGGAGATGATACTGTAGAAGAAGCACTTCCACCACCACCACGGCTTAAATTATTATTTCCTGAACTTAACATTATGATCTCAATCAATCACCCAAAACCTGCTCAAAACAGCAGCCCAATGCCAATAAAACCAAAATTAGCAATGCCCATCTGATAAAGCTTAAATCTTTATCAACTACACTAACGTCTTTTTCTAACTAACAATCAATACAACCTTAAAAAAAAAAAAAACAGCAATTTAGCATACTTCAAAAAAATAAATAAATAAAAAGGTGAAGTCTTGAATTTGATTTGAGTGAAACAGAGACTAAGCTAATACAATTATTACACACACAAAAAATTAAAATTAGAACAGAATTAGAAAGGGTAGAACCGGAATTAAAAAAAAACCCTAATTGTGAGGATTAGCTGATCAGAAGCTACAAAAACGTGAAATTGAAGCTTAAGTATGAGGAATTGACACAGAGGAATCAGAAATTACCGTCGATTCAACGAGGTCAATCGCAGATCAAAATCTGCTTCAACAGATAATTTTTTTTTTTTTTTTTTTGGAGCGAGAAATGTAAAATTAATTAATTATTAATGATATAAAAAAAGCGGGAGAGGAGAACTCGGTCATGTGCCAGCGCGTGTTTATATAGTTCCTATTTACATATTCAAAACGTCGTCGTCTTTGTTCTTTAAAGTGGTGTTTTTTTTAAAGTAATTTAATACTGTTTTCTTTGATTTTATTTTATTTTTTTCTTGTGTTACAAGTTAGAGAGGTTTCAAGAATTGATTAGGGTTTAATATAATTTTGTGTTCACTTTTCTTTTGCTTTCTTTGTTATATGTTATATTCATCACATCAAAGTACCAAGCACTCAAGCAGAATACAATAAGAGTTTTTAGCTTATAACACTAAACATTATGAACTCAGAACTAAGTTCAAAGCTTCATTATATCATCTGCATGATTCTTAGGTACAGCACAAATGTAGCAATTGAAAAGAAGAATTTTACTTACAGCATATATCATCTAACAGTTTCTTAAAGCATATCACAGTACAGAGAAGGATAATAATGATGGATGTGGCTCATCCAAGCAAAAGTGTTCTAATTACTTGTACACACAAATGAGAGTTGAAGATCAACAAATGTTCAGTATCAGGAGCCTCATGATAGCGGATCCATGTATGGGAAATCAATAAACACTAATTACTTGAAATATATATCATGAATTCTTTTGGGTAGAGAGAAAACTTTGAAGGAAAATAAGAAGTTGGCAGCCCCTTTTGTTTCTCTTTATGAATCAACTGCTCCTTTTAATTTAACTATTTGACAAACGTAGATGCAAAACCCTTAGTTTGAAAGTGTCTAATTGGCCTATTCAATCAACCTTGGCATCTTTCTGGTGCCTCAAATGAACCAATACTCTCCTCCATGGGGCTGTTTTGAGCAATTTCAATGACATGATCGAAGGAGTTTGATGAACAATAATTAGTAGCGGACTGCTTCGTTGACACTGAGCACTCACCAGAGCTGGAGCACCTAACTGATGATGTTGTTTCTAGTTCTTGATTGATAGAAGGTGTGGAATACGACGTATCTGTTTCATCATCAAATATACTCATATGTTCTTCATCTTCAAAAAAGAATGTCCGCGGCCACTGTGTTCTCTGCAGCACAAGGTTGCTTGACATTATTTTCTTTTTCAAGTGATTGTTCCAGTAGTATTTTATCTCGTTATTCATTAACTATCAGAAATGGGAGTTACTATATAAGGAGACACTAATTACTTTCTTTTGAGCATCTAAGTCTTACTGTAGCTATACGCTCACCCAGTCAATTGCTGACTGGGGAGACACTAATTACTTGAAAATCAATAATTAAAGAAAGTACGTTGCCCAACTTAAAGGTAGGGCACAAAGGAATTACAAAATCTTTGTTCCTTGGGCAGAAAGGAAAACAGGAGAACTGAAAATAAAAATCGTAATTGCCTCTGCATGCAAATGTGTGGACAGAATATCAAAATGACAACTTATAGAAACATATCAGATGACAAAATTAATGCGTAAAGTACAAAACCACACATCAGTCACTGATATACGAACCCGCTTCTTCTGTCCAATATTCTTGGCCCTGCCTTCCAATCTTTGAGTAATAACATCATTACTGTTTCTATGAATCTGACTCCCCATTTTTGCAAGATTTGCTCCATTTGACCTCTCACTCAATGAAAGTTTGCTCCTCTGTCGCTTCTTAGAGCTCAAGGCCTCCCTATACCCTTCCAATTTGAATAGGGAACCACGCAACAGTACTTTTGCTCCATTTGACCTCTCACTCAGTGAAAGTTTGCTCCTCTGTCTCTTCTTAAAGCTCAAGGCCTCCCTATACCCTTTCAATTTGAATAGGGAACCACGCAACAGTACTTTCGCTCTTTTTCTGATGGATATGCATCATGTCATCAGCTTACAACTAGGAAAATGTTTTTTAAGTGTTTTACCAAAAGAATGATACACTATGATTTCTTTAGTTCCAACATCTGAAAACAAGAAAGAATTTAGATGGACTGCAAATTCTATAAAAATGCATAGATTTCAGGAAAATATGTGAAGCATAGACAATGAATTGCAAGCAATAATCATTGTCCTTTGAAATTTCGTCCCAATTGTGATACACAGCCATTACAATTTTTCCAACCCAGAAGAGGAAATGAATAAACAACTGCATAAAACTATCTCTTCCCATAAACTCTACTCATGCACCTAGTGGGATTCAAACTTTGTCTTCTCCTTCTTTAACCTTGTTTCTACTAACAATCAATAGATTTTTTTTTTTAAAGCAAATTTAACTTTTTTTTTCGAAAATAAGGGTCAAGTCTTGAATTTGTTTTGAGTGAAACAGAGACTAAGCTAATACAATTACACCAAAAAGAAAAGGTTTAGAACAGAATCAGAGAAGCTAAAACAGCAAATAAAAAACACTAAAGGAAGGGGATTATGAAGATTAGCTGATCAGAAACTGCAAAAACGTGAGAATGAAGCAGAATTGAAGCTAAAATATGAGAAATTGACATAAAAGAATAAAAAACTAGTACCGATTCAACGAGGTCAATCGTAGATCAAAATCAGCCCTACCAAAGCAACTGTTCCCTGTATCTTCAAATTTTTTACATCTGGCAAGAGTGCGCTTGATAAAAGCTAGGGCAACTTGTCTTGAAAACCTTGCGGGTTGCAATTTTTGAGTAATTATTCCGACCACAAGCCTGCAAAAAATGAATCAATTATACATAATTCACTATAGAGATGATATCATCTGCATGCTATATAGCATCCACTATAATGACAAACTCCCTAGTCTTAAACCTGTTTTTGGACAATAGATTTCTATAATAGCACTGTAATAATCATTGGCATTTCTCTCTAACCTCCCTAATATTTTCAAGATAAAAATTCCTTAGGAGTTAGACTCAACAAAATAATAACTGACACAGAAAATAAAACAAGTACCAGTCGTTTTTTATAAGCCAGCACAATAAGTTGGTCCATTGCAACCTGCTCAATTTCCCTGCAAATTAAATCATGTTACTCTTGTCAAATAATATTTTATCCATTAAAATCAGTAACTCATCTGCAAACCATAAAAATTAACCTTTTTTCCATTTCTTTCCCTTTCTGAACAGCCTCATCAATTTTCCCTAATTTCTTTTTCTTTCTTCCATTTTGTCGGTTAATCAAAGGTGTTATGCAAGACCAACATAAAACAAGTTGAAAGGGGAAAATCAATCTAGCTGACATAAATTTTTTAAAGAACAAAAGAACTCCAGGAGGTCTTGCTCGAGTTCCATTATATCTTGATTAATCACTTCCTCTCCCTCTGCCAGATCAGGCTGCAAGATGCCAGAAGAAACGCACAAAAATGAAATATCATTAATAAACACAGCCATCAGTATTGCTTAATAAAATAATCCATGTATTATTAATGAAATATCATTAATAAGATGCCAGAAGAAACGCACAAAAATGCTAATTTCATTTGACCTCACTTGAGAGCAAACAAAATAGAATGACTTTTGTGCTCGAAAGCCTGCATGGACTTGCATAATTAAAATCTGAACTATTATTATCCACATAAAATGGAAACATAATATGTAAGATTAATGCGTTACCAAAAGGTTGCATTCACCAC
>CATIWO010053193.1:0-15767 GCA_949673435.1 Macaranga tanarius | reverse complement strand
ATAAAACCCTGGGGCTCTTCATGGTTAAAACCCAGAAACCTCTCGAGTTGCTACTAGAGACAGCGTCTTTTGCCAAGTAGAAACCTGAAAAGCTCCCTCATTTTATTTATTTTTTTAGGGTTTCATTAACCAGCAATGGCTCCTGATGCTGCTGATGCTCTTGCAGGTCACACTTCTTTCTCTATCTTTGATTGTGTAACATGTGTGATATGAGCAGCTAAAACTGTAATTCAATTTATTTTTGATTATAGCATTCAAAGTTCAAATCTTTTTCTTCTAATTTCCAGATTTTGTTTAATTTCTTTGTGTTTTGATTGTGATTGCAGTGAGACAGAAAGTTCAGAACTTTCTAACTGCTGCTTGTACTGGGAATTTGGATCTTCTTAAAAGTAACTTCTATTTCTTTCTAGTTCTTTTTTTTTTTTATTAGTACTTCTGTTTTTTCTAGAGAATTGGGTTGTGGGGATTTTTATTTTCTTTGATAAATTTGTTCCGTGTCAGTAATTTTGTTGTTTGGCATTTGCTTTAATAGATGTAGCTGCACAACTTGATGATGGGAAAGGATTGGCAAAAACTGTGGCAGATATTAAGGATGCTAACAAAAGAGGGGCACTTCATTTTGCGGCAAGGGAAGGGAAAACTGAGTTGTGCAAGTACTTAGTAGAGGATTTGAAGCTTGATGTGGATACAAAGGATGACGATGGTGTGCATTTTATAATTTGCATTCTCTGTTTTGACGATTGTTTCATGCCCTTTTCTTCTTTTTATTTGGTCATTAAGAAATAATTATTTGAATAATGTTGTTTCATCATTTTTGTGAGGTTTGTTGTTCTTATGCAGGTGAGACTCCTCTTCTTCATGCTGCTCGTCAAGGACATAATGCTACTGCAATGTACCTTCTTGAGCGTGGTGCTAATCCTGCTATAGCAAGTGATTTAGGCGCAACAGCTTTGCATCATTCTGCAGGAATAGGTATTTTTGTCTTTTGCCATTTATTTCAGGGGAAAGCTAACAAGTCTAGAGCATTTGGAGCATGGTTTTTGCTGCATGGATTCTCTCAGACAATTTGCATGGCATAATAGGAAATGGAATTATAACGTATATTGATCTTTTTTTTCTTTGGATTCATTTAGCAATCTGATGAGAGTTTTGCTTCAATATTTGTTGTTCTTGTTTTCAGGAAATATAGAGTTGCTAAAGTATTTACTTTCCAAGGGTGTTGAGGTTGATTCACAAAGTGATGCTGGCACTCCTTTAATTTGGGCTGCTGGTCATGCTCAACCTGATGCTTTGAGAGTTTTGTTGGAGCACCATGCTAATGTAACTTTTTGTTCTTTTCTGATTACTTTTTTGTTGATCAGCATTCATTACAGTGAACGCTGAATTGTGTCTTCTTTCGTGTGTTTCATTTCATTTTCTATTAAGATAAGAGAGAGAGAGAGAGAGAGAGAGAGAGAGAGAGATAGATGGTGATGTTTAGAGGAAAGTTCATAATTTATAACCAACTTCTATTATTACAGGAGCTTCTTGCTCTTAATTGGGAAGTTTCCCAAGGGAAGCTATGTTCCCAAAGTTAACTGTCTCTATATACGTGACATATAAGTTATATTTAGCAACTCTTTATTATCCTTATCTAGGAAATTATTTTCCTTTTTAATATCTTTTGTCGCTAGGGTGGGAGGTGTTTATTGTTTCTTTTCCATATAATATTTTCCAAAAGAGATGATTCTCTATCTATTGTGTATAAAATGCTTCTCTTATATTATGTGATATTCTTTGCCAGCCAAATGCCGAAACTGAAGATAATATAACTCCAGTTCTGTCAGCAGTTGCAGCTGGTTCATTGGCGTGCCTAGAATTATTAATTCAGGTATCTCTTTTAGTCCTCCAACAGGCCGCTGCATAAATCTTTTGAGTATGATACTGTTGCATCTTCGATAAACTTTACTGGAATTGAATTTGATAAAAGACAAGCTCATGTCCTTTTCCCATTGTTTGTCAATGCTTAGAACTGCCTGTTAAGTATTAACCAAAGGATTTAAGTCAAAAGGACCTTTGCTCTAAGAAAAGATATGGCACTTAACTCAAGCATTGCATGGCACCTAAATTACCACACCAACTACATGTCTACAGCCCTTGTTGTAATTGCTAATGAAAGAAAAGACAGTTATTAATGCCAAAATGGACACATATTAATGAAATAGTCATTCCACGTATCAATGAAAGATGTTAATACCTTGGTGCTGGCCGTCTTTAATTTTATTGATTATGATTATGTTTATATGGTTTTGATCTTTTGTACATGTGCAGGCAGGTGCTAATGTGAATATTACTGCTGGTGGAGCCACCCCATTGCACATTGCAGCTGATAATGGGAGCCCAGAAATCTTGAACTGTTTGCTAAAAGCTGGGGCTGATCCTAATGTCACTGATGAGGTGCTATCATATCTGTATACATTTACTTGATGAATTATTCCCATACTCTATTTTTCTGGTTTTTCTTTATCCTTTTTCTAGGTGAACTGACACCTCGATATTATTTGGAATTGATTGTGGGTTCCCTTTACTTCTCAGGATGGCCAGAAACCAATACAGGTTGCAGCAGCAAGAGGCAATTGTTCAGCTGTTGAGATCCTTTTTCCCCTGACAACAAAAGTTCACAACATTCCAGAGTGGACTGTTGATGGAATTCTTGGACATATGCAGTCTGAAACTACCAAACAACTGGTATAGAGATCCTTAACTGTTTGCTTTTGAATTCAGGATGCTGAGTGACCGTGCTTCGCATTATACTATGATGATTGATGAATAACACTTTTAAAAAGGGCTGGTATATTTTCTTGAAGATGGTTTAGGACTAAGGGTCACTTCTCTTGCATTCTTATCTTTGGTTGTATATGCTTCTTTTACAAGGAGTGATATCATTTAATATTGAGAGGTGGGTGTTATAACTGTAACCAAGAGTAAGGTCTGCTTGCGAGTACTCACTGGGGATTTTTACTTTCTAGTTGGGGCTTCTTTGTGAATAGCATGTCTATTCTGACTATAGCTGATCAAGTTGGATATTCTTCTATGTTTTTTGCAGGAAGAAATGAGGAACCTGAGGGTTGTTGCTGCTGGAGAGGACTCTACTTCACCTAAAAAGAATCTTCCTGAGGTGTTTCTTTTGCATTTTTTCCTAATTTCCTCACTTTTAACACTCTATTAATTTTGTAAGATTTAATTTTCATCTATTTGTTTATACATGAAAAATATATATGCATTCAGGAAGTCCTTCAACTTATAATGAAATCTTAATTATGTTCTAGGCTACGTGATTTATTCAGTCAAAAGTTTTGTGGATTTAAATTGAATTGCATGCAACAGAAATGATGTTTGGCTTATTGCTCATCACTTTTTTTCTTTTTTTTGTAGAAATTGCACAAAAATTTGGTTTAAAATATATATTTTTCTGAGTCGTATTCATATTCTACCCTCCCAACTTGTTTAGGTATCACCTGAAGCAAAGAGGAGGGCTGCAGAGGCAAAGGGAAGAGGAGATGATGCTTTCAAAAGAAAGGATTACCATATAGCTGTGGATGCTTACACACAAGTATAGTTCTCATATCAGATCAACTTTACGAAACTCAGAAATTTTTTAATTAGATTGTTTGGTTTTTTTTCTCAAGACACATTCACTGAATCGATATCTTTTTCTGCTTGACATGCTGTATTACATTCTGAAATTGGGGACTTTTCCTTTTCCACTTCTAGATGAGAAAATAATCACAGCCACCCATCACTATCCAGTTCAGTTGAAACTCAATATAATGAATAAACTTTTGATGAACATCTTAGAATTGAATTTTATCAAATGTATAAACTTATTTTACCGGAGAATGGAAAATAGCAGTTGTTAATTGGTTGTATGAACAAGGCTACTATAATGTTCAAAAGAACAAGACTACCATCAAGATGGGGAGTCTAGTGAAGCAAACATCATCAAAAGAGGTTACTCATTGGAAAGAGGACTAGAGGATCCAGAAATAGATGAGGAATATCACTCTTTAGGTTTTCAGTTGGTTTCTGTTGCAACATGCTTATGCTCAATGCATAATAGTAGGATTTGCTTGGATTAGTGCTTTGCGAACTAGCATTTGGACCCTCAATTGTGGTTGGAGCATTTGATTTAGCCATTGGAGTAGCCCTTCGTAATGTAAACTAAAATGCTAAAAGTTAGGGTTTAATCCTCCTGCTGCTGTTCACCAGACTGCAAAGAGCTAGTCGCCAACAGCAACAATATAGCCAGTGATAGGAAGAGGCCTTTGTTCATACAGTAGACAAGACCTTTCTGGATGTTGACTTAATAATTATATGGTATTACATTTGCAGGCGATTGATCTAGACCCTACTGATGCCACCTTGCTGTCAAATAGAAGCCTCTGTTGGATACGCTTGGGGCAAGCTGAGCATGCCTTGGCTGATGCAAAGGCCTGCAGATCTTTAAGACCAGATTGGACAAAAGCTTGCTATCGGGAAGGTGCAGCTCTGCGTTTATTGCAGGCATGCTCTCATCTCTCTCCCTCTGTGTGTGTGTGTGTGAATGATTGATACCAACGCCTGTATTCTCTTAACATTTCTTGGTTGCATTTTAATTGCAGAGGTTTGATGAAGCTGCGAATTCATTTTATGAGGGTGTGAAGCTTGACCCTGATAATAAAGAGCTTGTGTCTGCATTTAGGTTCGGGAAATGCTCTTCAGAATTTTACTGCTTTGTTTATTGCCATTAATTACTTTGACCCATTGCACATCCTCATTTGGTCATAAGCAATTTAGGGGCGTGCCAAATTCTGCTTGAAAGTTGCTAGATTTTTTCATTTGTTTAGGGCAGTTGAAAGAATTTGTATGGTGAAATTCCCAAGTTTTTCAGCTTTGTGAATCAATAGGATTCTCTGGGATTTTCTGTGAGCTCGGGGAAATCAATTTTTGTAACCACAGTTTCTCGGTGGTTCTGAAATAATAAAATCTTTAATTATCTTCACTTGATATACGTTGCTTCTCAGTGCTCTGGGATAATTTTATGAGATTGTATAGGACCTATAAAAGAGGCAAAAAATTAGTTCGTTTTCGCTACACGGGCACATCAGATTTCTTCTCGACAGTTTACTTTGTAGCGCTATCCCACTGCTCAATTGGTTTACTTCCATCCATTGGGCATGCTACTGATTTTCTTTTTGGAACGATGTGTAGTTTTCAACTATTTAACCATTTTGCTGCATTACCAACAGGGAAGCCGTTGAAGCTGGGAGAAAGTTTCATGGAACAGATCAGGAAAAGAAATCATAAAATATGTGCGTTACTGATGTGATGTATCATCAGTATGAGTATGAAGAACAAAGACAAATTTTGCAGGCCGAGTTTTTTACATCCCCCACATCTACCAATGAGCTCATCTTTACACTGCACCGTGAGCCCATCGGGAAGTAAATGATCGATATGATACACATCGAAGGTGTTGATATTCAGCAAGAAATGTAATTTAATGACTGTATTATCCGAGTCCTTGTTATAAATACAATTTTGCTACAAGAACAATGTGATTGATTGCACATTTTATACGCATAATTTTAGTGTGTTGAAGCTTGGAAATAGCATTTTGTTACAATTCATCATGATAAATTGAACTTTTTCTACTAGTGGCTAGTGGGTATCATAAGTAAACTATGGCAGTCTAGTTATTTTGAGTTGGGAGTCATTTACACGTGAAATTTTTTTTAATGATATCATATCATATGATAAATTTTATATATTTTTCACGATGTTAGGCGAAGGAAAGTGAAGATGCAATGTCTTATTTATTTATTTAGAACATATTTTAATCTCTGCTCTCGTTTTTACATGTTAAATCTCAAAAGAAAATATTTATAACGTGCTATCTCAAGTGTGGCAACAGTAACAGGCTCAAGATTTTTCTTGAAAGGTGTGTTAATTTTTTTTTTTTTAAAAAAAAGAAGAGGATCTAAATCCAAATGCGTATAACGTCAGATGTCGGCAAATTAACAAGAAAAAAGGAAATGTGGAACTCGATAACAATATTTCAATGGAATATAGAAAAGTAGGAATGTTGCTCACCTATATATATTATAGTTTTTTATGAGTAGTTCAATTGGTCTGTCTTTTTTAAATTTTCTTTTTGTGGTATTAAAAATTAATCAATCCAACTAAATGCTAAAAAAAATTAACTTATGCAAGAATCCGTTTCACATAGATATTAAAAGAAAAAAAAAAAAAAACTTGATTAAATAGCAAAATAGTGTACTCGTAATTCACATGTGTTTTAAATTTGTGGAGCACTGGGCTCGCAATCCATGTCGACAGAGAAAATGTTTTTGTCCTATGCCACAATTTCATGAAAGAGACTTAACTGTAACAACTTTTTTTTCGTGTCTTAAGCCGATACTTTTGTTCTTTCTTTAAATCTGCATTTTAACTTGTCGACCTTACGACCGTGTCCCGGTGAAATTTAATTATAATCAAAATTAGTAAACTCTAGAAACCGTTAAAAATTTAAGAAAAAATATACACTCTATTTAAAAAATGAAATTTATATTTTTAATATTAAAAATTTATTTTCTATATCAAAATCATATTAAACAATAGTAGTAAAAATGTGTTCATTTGCGTAATATATTAATTTGTATGATGAGATTTGTTGTATGTAAATATGAATTGAATGAGTTGGAATAAATAATTTTTTTAATATAATATTTCTAATATCCAATAATTCCAGTTATTTTTAAATTTTTTCAATATATAAGATTCGAATATATGACCTTATTTAATCAAATAGAAATCAAAGACTTTTTCTTTATCATTTTTAAATTGGCATGTCTCATTTTTCTTTTTTTAATACTTTTTCTCAAAAACTATTTGACAAATTCAAAATTGTCTCCTATGCAATAAAAAAAACATAATTAAACTTTAAATTTAAAAATTTATTAAAAAAAACTAGAAACACTTTATTTCAGACCATGAAAAATAACTAAAAAATTACAAAATCAAGTTCGGTATGCATAAGACAATAACTACACAGTCTACACAAGTCCAATTAAAAAAAATGTGAACAAGAAAAAAATGGCACCATACCTTTTTTTTTTTTTTTTTTTTTTTTGACAAAATCCATATTTCAGGACTAATACGAGATTCGATATCATCGGAACGGAAAATGGGGCAGTTAAAAATTAGTTATTAGAATTTAGTATATTTTAAAAATTATTTTTGTGAGTCACCACTAAAATGGGATCTCATATACCTAGTGTGGGGAAAAGAATTGAACCCAAAACTTCTCATTCCCAATAACAAATATTCTTATTACTTGAGTTAGACCTCGAATTTGCCCCATAAACAACAATCTCAGTTTAAAATAATAATAATAATAATAAAATAAGCAACAATCAAATGATAAGAATCTTTTCTAAGATTTTTTTGATGAGAAAAGGGGAGGACCGAATTTCGAACTCGAAACCATCTACACTGACAGTGAAAGTATTAGCCACTAAATTAATGGTACGATAACTTTTTAAAATAATATTTGAAAATGTTAATTAAATTTTAAAAAATAATAAATTAAATTCATGTGGTAGATAGTTGCTATGTGTGTGTTTCCTTGGTGATTACACGTAACTAAACTTGTAATCACAGTTTAGTAAAAAATCATTAAAGAAAGTCACCGTCCGCTGAGTTGACCATCGGCAAGAAGCAGTACATATATGGATTTTGTTGGCGATTCACTCACACACAAAAATGCCGCTTTCGGCTCACCTTTAAAAGTGTGATATTTTTTCTCTTTTATCCAAACCACACCACACCACACCACTTTCTGAAATATTCACTTCTGTTTCTGGGTATTCAATATGAAGGTAAAAGTTTTAACCTTTTGTTCTTTTTGTTAGTAATATGATGATATGATGAAAAAGTTTTGATCTTTTGTTCTTTTGGTTTGTAATTTGATGATATGATGAAATGGGATGATATTAAATATGATAATATAACGTTGCAAATTATTTGATTTTTAGTTTCTTTGTAATTTTTAGTTAAATGGGTTGTAAAAAGTTTATTTCTTCATCAGGTTGCAAGAAAGCTGAGGGATAAGAAGAGCAAGCATCAAGAATCATCTGCTAATAGCTCAGGAACTGGTTCTGGAAATTATTTTGTTCCTGCATCCATGGATTTTGATAAAGGTGTGTGTAAATCATGCTGAATTTGTGATTCTATTTTTTTTTTTTTTTTTTGACTTTATTTCCTATTTCAAGTGATTGACTTTGGTGTATGGTTAGTAGATAATTTAAAATTTCAACCATCAACAGTTATGTTGATGATCCTTTGTCTTCCTTGCTATCAATTTAATAGGTCAACGTAGTAGACTCAATTCATCTACATGCACTAAAAGTGATATGAGATTTCAAACATGCTGCTAGGATTCATTATGTGTTGATAGAATCTGGAAATTTGATTTCAGGGTCATCACTTACTAACGTAAGTTCAGTGAAAGCCAGTGCGATGAAAGTAATTTCTTGCCATTTCTCAGCTGATGGAAAATGGCTTGCTACTGCTGGTCATGATAAAAAGGTTAGTGCCAACTTTTGAGGAAAATTAATGTTTATTTTTTTTCAAGTAGTAATTTTTGTAATTTTTGAAAATCTGATTTACTTCAAAAGGCTTAAATTTTTGTCTGCTTTACACTGAAATTTTCTTTTTTGAAAAAATGGGGAATGGTAAAATATGTTCATATTTGCTCTGATTTATAACAGAATACTGCGTGGTGTTCTATGATACAGGCTGTGTTGTGGTACACAGATGGGTTAAAGAAGAAAACTGTCTTTGAAGGGCATTCGTCTTTGATTACAGATGTCCGTTTCAGTCCAAGAATGCCATATCTAGCAACATCTTCATTTGACAAAACTGTCAGGATTTGGGACGCTGGCAATGTTAGTGGACCTAGTCTTTCATTTTTCACCATCATAAATCTTTGCCATAGTTACTGCTTACCTTTTTTTTTTTTTCTTTTTTTTTGAAAATGATAAATTTTGAATAGTGTCTGCTTCATAGTTCCTGGCAAATAGCATAAGTAAAAGCAAGGTTCTTTTCATCTTGTGTGCATACGCTCTGTTTGTATGCGTAATTTTAAGATTTGAGGTTATAATTAAAATTTTGTCCTGTTGCATTAATGAGTTATATATATACTATTTAGATTTAAAAGTTGTTTCTTTGTTGATGCTTCTATTTACATACGTATTTTCTTTTAAGCACATGTTTTGACTTTTCTGTATTCTGATGGTTGTGGAGTTACTGTGGGTTTGACTATAAAGGATTTTACATATCAATCTATATTGAAATTAACAAGGATCGCATGCTTATCTCATTTTAGGATGAACAGTAACATGTAAACATTTTCCTTTCACACTATGTTGGGAGGTTTTTCATTGTTCCATTTTGCATCTGAATGTGGAAACTGTTTCATCGTCCTCATTTTTGTGTGTCGTTGATTCAGTAGTGAGCATATACACAAATCAATTGCAATATTTCTGTATCTGGCATGTCTCTGGCCTGCTTGCACATGTTTTTTCTATGCGAACAGCTGTAACATTAACATCCAAGAGAGAGTTTGATTTTTCTTTTTTGTACATTCTGGGTATTGCTTCATCAAATTCATGTTGCTGTAACTTTTTATAATGGTTTTGCAGCCTCGTAACTCATTACATACTTTTGTGGGACATTCTGCCTGCATTTTGTCCGTAGACTTTCATCCAAATAGAGATGATCTTATCTGCTCTTGCGATGGGGATCATGAGATACGATACTGGAGTATCACTAATGGTAACTGTGAAAGAGTGTTCAAGGTAGAATTTTGTGGACTGAGATTAATAATATCACAGAACAAATGGATTTTTCTTTTTTTTTTTCTTCATCTTTTTCCTTTCTTTTTTGGGCGTGGGTTCAGGGGTGTCAGCTTGAAAATGTTGATAATTTTCACTGTTTTTTGGGATTAGGGTGGTAATGCCTTGATAAGATTTCAACCCTGTCTGGGGAGGTATCTTGCTGCAGCCGCTGAGAATGTTGTGTCTATTATAGATGTTGAGACACTAGCCTGTCGACATTCATTGCAGGTCAGTTTTCTTCTGTCCATATTACCATAAAGCTGATAACCATTCCATCCTACTTGGGCCCTTAAAACACCAGGAGTATAAATGATTAAGCTGGTCATGAGCCCTTAAAATTCGTCAGAATGTTAGTACAGTTGATTCACAACTGGACTATGCTTACCGCATCATGACTGATTTTCCTTTGAACATCAATTGTTTAACTGTAGGGACATTATAGACCAATTCAATTTGTTTGTTGGGATTCTTCTGGCGAGTATGTATCATCTGTCAGTGAGGATGCTGTCAGAGTCTGGACACTTGGTTCAAAAAATGAGGGAGAATGCATTCACGAGTTGAGAATGAATGGCAATAAATTCCACTCCTGTGTCTTTCATCCTACAAACCCTTCATTGCTGATCATTGGCTGTTACCAGGCAAGTGGCTTGTTCAATGTTCTTTATATTTATGTATTTGGCCTTTTGGGTGTTTCTCATATGATTTAGTGATTTCCCAATTGTCAAATAATGCACAAGTTTGGCATAAAGCCTAAACCTGCATTTGCTTTTTTTTTTTTTATCTTGCATGATGATTCTCCAAGACCTTAAGTCTTAGCGATTGTTAATGTACCCTGCGAGAAATGTATAGTGTAAGATCTTGGGTTAAACCATGAAAATATTTCTCGATTTGGAGAATGCTTATGTTTCTGGTACTATAAATAACTGTTGCCATTTACTGCAGTCTCTGGAGATTTGGAACATGACTGAGAACAAGACTGTAACTGTACCAGCTCATGAAGGACTAATTGCTTCATTAGATGTATCAACTGCGACTCGGCTAATTGCTTCTGCTAGTCATGATAAGTTCGTCAAGCTGTGGTTGTGACTCTTCTAGTTCACTGTTATCATCAATTGTAGTTAGCTGGTTAATTTCCCTGTTGGTCCTCACAACCACAGAAAACTAACCTCGTCTGTTGTTAACGTGCAAACTAATGTTCTTGAACATTGGAACTTTCTGATTTTCTAACTAATAAAACCAACATTTTTCCTCAATATGTTTACTGAACTTTTGGTTCTGGTTCACAGTGCATCTGTTTGGCTATGTTTGGTTTCCTGCACATATTGTTTCTATTAATGTGGAAACTGCAAAATTTTCCTGCATTTAGATTCTTTTTATTATGCGTGGCTCTTACACTTCCACATGTGTTGCCCATGTGTTGTGCATGCACCTTGCGTACGCACGCCCGAGAAGGAAAAGAATAATAATAAGACAAGATACCTGCAGATCCTAGTTCCCACAGCAAACATAAACAGCTGCATAATTGACAGTACCAGAAAATATCCTACTTTGAATATCTATGAACAAAAGGGTATAATTGAACCCACGCCAAGTAGCCAAGTGCTGTGGTGGTAAAGGACCTTGTTGCCCAAGTGGAGGTGGAGTTCAATACCCATCTCCACCCCCTTTGACTTTGTAGGTGTTTTTATAAACAACGTGTCCTTTCTATCCAGGTAGAGGGCACTCCTTCCCCTCTTCTCTTCCAGGAACCTCAGAACTTAAACCAGACCTAAAAAAAAAATATAATTGAACTTGTACAGAAGCCGGGTACTACTGCTACTGTAAGAGCATCAATTTTGCCATACCTGTCTGCAAATGTTATTAATTAAAGTAGTTATATTTTATGGTCACTTATTAGGATAAGTTTGTACGTGTAGAAGCCATTAATTAATTGTTGGTCACATGAATGATGCTTAAACTTCAGTTTTATTCACATGTAAGGTGTTGAAAGCCCTCATAAAGTGTTAGTGGCTGGCATGCAATGACAGCTCCAATGACCCCATCTCAAAACCTTCAATTGCCTTTTTTTCCATTAATGCTGCCTTTTGCCATTGCCATTGATCGATGGTCCAACATGAATCTCGTAGATATTTTTGTAGATATTTTTAATACAGTGATTTGGCTCTTATCAAACATAAATTTCTCAATGCATTTAAGATATTTTATAGTACAAAGTGTCTTTTTCAAAACTTTTTTTTCCTTCCTGTTCATAAGTACATTTAGATTACAAAATCAATTCTTATCTTATAATAAAATTCCTTGTTCCTAAGGGAATTCAATTCCCCTAGGCATCAAGCATAGGTTCGGAGCATCTAACAATGCGATATTAATTCAAAAAAATAAATGAAATAAAAATATAATCATAAAAAGTTCACATACGCACATTAATTATTTAAAAAAACTTTGAATTAAACCATTAAAGTTGTAATGGTAGCGCAACAACACGGACTTTTGTTTTCTCTCTCCACCAATTTTTGCTCTCACCTCTCTCTACTGGTTCATCTTCTTCATTTTAGCCTTTGGTTTTGGGTGACTTTTTTTGGCCATTTTTGGCCAAAACGCCACCCAAAATATCTCCTTTTTTGGTTTTAAATATTATAAGTAAATAATATTTGAGATTTATTTTCAAAATAGTGTGGGTTTTATCCCATTACATGGTTATTTTGGGATAGTTAAGTATTTGGTTTTAAAATAGTTTGTTACTCTAAAGGAGAAATTAATAGAGATCCAGATCTGAGCTCAAACTTCAAGCTTGAAGGGTGTCTCCACATCCTCACATCAGATAGGAGTAGAACTGTTTGTATCCCTCTTTGTAGTTGAGCACACGTTTCATGAAAGGTACCTGTTTCTAGTTTGGTTGTGAGTTTTTGTACTTTATTGTTTTTAGATTTTTTTAAACTATTTGTTTTAGTATTTGAATCTAATTTTAGTGAATAGATTTGGTTGTATCTATTGTTATAGTCTTATAATCTCTTGTATTTTCTCTTTTTAACGACATCCATTAAATATTCTTTGATAAAAAAAAAAAAACCATAAAAGTTATATTTTGGTCAGAAATGACTTACTTTAACTACATTGCATATAATTTTTAAATAGCCAATGTACATATGCACTTGGATAATGAATTAATTATATATACTTATTGGCTCCTGCGTGGTATTTTTTGGTAAAATATTAAAAATAGACCAAGTCAAATAAAAGTTTTAAAAAATACGGTAGTTTTTATTTTTATTTTATCACAACTCAACCATGCGTGTTTCAAATATATATATTTTTATTATTTTTTCTTTAATTTTTATGGTATTTTTTTCTTCTCTTATTTTGCTATTCTTCTCTCATTATTCTCACAAAATCTATCAATTTCTTCATCCTTTATCCAAACCTATCACTAACCATAACAAAAATTTATAAAATTAATCTCACTAATAATGAATTTAAAGCAACAAGAAACTCAAACGAGATGTTTCTTCTTTTTTTTATTTTATTATTCATCATCTTCTTCTTTTTTCTTTTTTTTTTTGATTTTATTTTTGAATTTTATGTTTTTTGCACTATGGGTATTGATAAATTTTTATCAATTTATGAGTTTTTATTAATTTGATGACTCAATTTGTTGGTTATTGAAACTTGGGTAATTCTTATAGCCTACCTTTTTCTCGTTTTATTTTTGATTTTGTGTTTCTAGTATTATAGGTGTTCATAGATTGTTTGTTTCTCATTAATTTGGTGGGTATGTATTGCAATATTTTTGCTTGTTTTGATGTTATGTATTTTTTTATTGAAGTTTATTTTGACCTTTTTTAATTATTTTATTTCTTTAAATATTACAAATTTTTTACTTGTTGTTCTCAAATTATTTTCTGATTATTTTATAATTGTTGAATGGTTGTTTTGATGTTGTATGAGGTCATTTTAAGGTTATGTGATGTTGTTTTGATGTTATTTATTATTTTTGGGTTGCTGAAAGTTATTTTGAGGTTGTTTTGACCATTTTTTTTATTGTTTTATTTTTTAAAATATTACAAATTTTTTACTGGTTGTTCTTAAATTATTTTCTGGTTATTTTATGATTGTTGAATGATTATTTTGAGGTTATTTTGATGTTATTTATTATTTTTTAATTGTTGAAGGTTCTTTTTCAGGTTGTTTTGAGGCTGTTTTAACTTTTTTTAATTGTTTTATTTCTTTAAATATTACAAATTTTTTATTGGTTGTTCTTGAATTATTTTTTAGTTGTTTTCTAATTATTTTATGACTGTTGAATGGTTGTTTTGATATTGTGTGAGGTTGTTTTGACATTATTTATTGTTTTTTAGTTGCTGAAGGTTGTTATTAGGTTGTTTCAAGGTTATTTTGAGGTTTTTTTAATTATTTTATTTCTTTAAATATTACAAAATTTTTATTAGTTGTTCTCATATTATTTTATAGTTGTTTTCTGATTGTTTTATGGTTGTTTTGATGTTATTTAATGTTTTTTAGTTACTGAAAGTTGTTTTCAAGTTGTTTCGAGGTTGTTTTGAGGTTTTTTAATTATTTTATTTATTTAAATATTACAAATTTTTTAGTAAATGAGTAAGTTACCATTTTAAAAAATGAAATATATGATTTTTTTAATAAATAAATTCAATGAAACCTGAAATATGGTGACTTTATTTTATACTTTTGTAAAATAGATGCAAACATAGTTATTTGAATTGATTGTTTTCAAGTTGTTTTTATTTGTTTTATGATGTTTTTTGGTTATTTTATGATATTTTTTTTGTTATTTTGAATTTGAATTTGGTATAAGTATTATGGATAAGATATATAACTAGCCGTTATTTTAATTTGAAATTTTAATTTGAAATTTATATTTGTCTATGATATTTTTGAAATTTTTTTTGGCGTAAAAGTTATGTCGGAAAGAAAAAAAGTTGGTGTATTTTTTATATTATTTTCCGTTTCTTGTTTATTTTTGCAAACAATTAGACAATATCACAAGTATTATTGAAAAACATTTTCAACTGGGTTGGATGAAGCCCAAAATCGCAGGCTGATTATGGATCAAACCCAAAAACATTTATTACATAATAAATAGAATTAAAAGGAAATAATAAAAAAAATGTTAAAAAACCATATTTTAACAAAGGGATAATTACATTTTTAGTGTCTAAACTTTTCTATTTTTTCTATTTTGGTGTCTCAACAATTTTTTTATTCAATCAAGTGTCTCAACTTTTCTATTTTTGCTATTTTGGTGTCTCAATATTTTTTTTGTTCAATCAAGTGTCTCAACTTTTTAAAATAACTATAATGTGGTGCCTCCCTCCGGTGGTAGGCCTGGCCAGGGGCTGGTTCGAACCCGAAACTGGTCAAATGTAGAACTGGAACTGAACCAGCCCGGAACAGGAGGAAGACATGTTCCGGTCGGGTTAAAAAATTTTGGAACCATGAACCGGCGGTTCCGGTTCCAAACCGCAAAAAAAAAAAAAAAAAAAAAGCATCAACACTTAAGTTCAAGCCCTTTAATTATTTTCTATTATTTTCATTGTTAATTTTAATTTATTTATTATTTAAAATTTATTCACTCCAATTTTTTTTTATTATATTAGTATTTTTTACTTAATTAAAATTATTTTAAAAATTATTACAATATTTTAAATTATTGATGTTATTTAGCTTTGAATTCTTTCATTTGATTAAGCTGAATGACAAGGTTATTACAATATTTTAAACTCTATGAGGTTATTTAATTGATTGTCTTTGCGTTTAAGGTTATTTTTGTCCATTAATTACGTATAATATGAGGTGGCATGTATATCATAAAAAAGT
>CATIWO010053141.1:0-10574 GCA_949673435.1 Macaranga tanarius | reverse complement strand
GCCATTATCGAGTCGAGAAAAAGCTTCGTTGTCGCGACTCGTAAAGCAAGATGGAAGATTGCCGAGTTGAGAAGTGTATGGAAAGCATGCATGAACGTCACGACTCGTGAAGATGCATGGGAGATTGCCGAGTCGTGAAAGGTGACTCGCTGTCGCGACTCGTGAATATGCATGAAGACTTGTCGAGTCGTGAAGCAAGTTGGACCCTGCCGAGTCACACCGAGTCTCGCCGAATCATGGCTCTTTCAACTCCTTTGACTTTTAATTGACTTCTATATAACCATTTAACCTTCCAAAACATTGAATAAACGAACAAAACATTAGAGGAACATGCAATTGCATATATATTTAACTAACATCAATAAAAACCATGATTATTAATAAAATGCATTATAATTAAATTAAAATATAGACTTAATACAACTTAATTATGCATGAAATATACCAAAATAACTATGCTAATTACCACAAATCACTGATACTGAGCTGGGCAGAGAGTTTTAGAAAGTAGCCACTTATATTATAAAAAAATGTGAATTGGTGAGGATTAAGCCTAAGTTGGCTATATGTGAGGAAAACGTATGATGATAGTTCTGGCCGGATACCGAATTTGAGTTAAGATGTGTTTTGCATTTACACTTGCATATGAATGTTTAGTTTTGGGTTGTATGTATATTGAATGCAAGAAGTTATCATGAGAAAAGACATGACTTGAGCATAAGATAATTTAATGTACTTTTTACATATATTTGGTGGATGTTAAATGGATAAGAGTATTGGTATGGAATTGATGATATTGATTTATGGAATGGTTGTTAATTATTTGATATATTGTGAATGGACTATTAGGTTAAGGATACGGGTTGAGGCACGGGTGTGTCTCAAGCCGTGTGATACAACATAGGCGTGTCCTTGACCATGTATGTATAGTGAGTTAAGACACGACATGTCTTAGTGGAGATATGGGCATGTTGAAAATGGCATTTTTACCCAAAGAGATACACGGGTAGAGACATGGGTGTATCCTTGACCGTGTATACATATTAAATTTTAGACAGTAAGGTACATGGGTTAAAATACAACCATATTTTAGACTGTGTCTCAACTGTGTTTTTTACTAGAAGATTACATAGGGAGAGACATGCCCGTGTAGTCCATATTCAGTTATTTTAATGAATTCTTGTTAATTAGTTCTTGAGAAGTCTTCTTTAATTATATTAGTTGCAAGCTCATTCCTTTGCAATTATTTTCCTTTTTCAGGATAAGCGATAGTTAAGCCGGTATTTGCATGCTGTAGGGATACCAGGTTGGCCAGTAACAAGTCCGGTGCATATATATCTAGAATTTTGCTATCATTGGTGCTTAATATTTGTATTCAAATAACTTAGTGTGTAATGCTATAAACTCTCATGTTATTAAGACATGGCATGTCTTAGTGGAGACAAAGGCATGTTGAAGGTGATATTTTTACCCAGAAAGATACACGGGTAGAGACACGGGCGTGTCCTTGGCCGTGTACATATATTGAATTTTAGACAGTGAGATACACGAGTTAAAATACGGCCATATTTTAGACCGTGTCTCGACTGTAATTTTTGACCAAAAGACTACATAGGGAGAGACACGCCCCTGTAGTCCATATTCAATTGTTTTAATGAATTCTTGTTAATTAGTTCTTGAGAAGTCTTCTTAAATTATACTAGTTGCAAGCTCATTTCTTTACAATTATTTTCCTTTTTAGGATAAGTGATAGTTAAGTCGGTGTCTACATGCGGTAAGGATACCAGATGGGCTAGTGACGAGTCCAGTGCATATGTATCTAGAATTTCGCTATCATTCGTGCTTGATGTTTGTATTCAAACAACTTAGTGTGTAATGCTATAAACTCTCATGTTATCGGTTTCACATGTGTTCTAATTGTAGGAAATTTTTTTTTCGTATTATGCCACATGTGTAAGTATACTTTGAGAGTGTTACAAATTAGAAAGAACTATCTAAACTTTAGAGGGTATGTTAAGGGCGTGTGTGATGGAATTCAAAGGAAGTTAGGATAAACACTTAACGTTAATAGAATTTTCCTATAATAACAGTCATCATGCAAGCCTTGGCATGGCACCCTATGAAGCATTATATAGAAGGAAATGCAAAAATCCAGTATGTTGGAATGAGGCAGGGGAAAGAAAACTTGTGAGATTAGACATTGTGTAGTTAACCACAGACAAGATTGATCTAATCCATAGTAGATTAAAGACAACTCAAGATAAATAGAAGAGTTATATTGACTTGAAATGAAAAGATATTGAGTTTAATATAGGTTATAAGGCATTTTTTAAGATATCTCCATGGAAAGGTATAGTTCGATTTGAAAAGCATGGAAAATTAAGTCCTCGTTTTATTAGACCATATGAAGTAATTGAAAGAATTGGACCTGTAGCATATCGGTTAGCTTTGCCTCCAGAGTTATCTCAAGTGCATGATGTCTTTTATATATCCATATTGAGAAGATATATAAGTGATCCCTCCCATATACTGTAATAGCATTTGATAGAATTAAGGGAAGATTTGACTTATGGAGTAATCATTCTAAGGAGGAAGTAATATGGGAGAGAGAAGAAGGTGTGCGGATTCAATATCTCCATTTATGTTTCTTATAAGTATGCAAATTTTGAGGACAAAATTTCTTAAGAGAGAGAGAATTATAATATCCCGCTCTAGGGGTTAGCTAACCTATAGTAATTAATAGGATTAGAAAATAAGTTTGAGGACCTATTAGCTTATTAGGGTATACTTGAAGCACTAAATGGTTAGTTATTTAAAAAAAATAGAGGAGCACTATAGTATCTCCTCCTTCTCACATTTGCTTTTTGTTTTCATGGCTACCTTCACATTTTTTTATTTTCTTTTTTTCCCTCTCTACTCAAATTCTTTTAAAAAAAAACAACATTAATTTCTCTTTAAGCTTCTTATTTCAAATCAAAGTTTTGTTGAATTCAAACAATTAAGGTAAGTAAATTCATTTTTTTATTTTCTAAACTTTTGAATTTTTGGTTAGAATTTCATACTATGATAATTTGATTAGTTTAGAGCTTTCATTAGGCTAGAATAGACCTCCGTAAGTGTTTTTATCTTTAGGATGTATCGTTGGTGTGAAATTATGTTGGAAATTATCAAAATTATGGAAAATAGAGGTTTTTGGTTACTGTAGTTCATCTGCGGTTGATCAAGCAATGCCTTAATGCTGAGGAGGCGTCTTAGTATGCTAAGGCAACGCGTGAGCATTGAGGTGGCACTTTAGTGAGCTGAGGTGATGCCTTAGTGCTGAGGAGGTGCCTCCTTGTACTCAAACGGTGCCTCAGTGCACTGAGGAGGTGCTTTAATGGCTTTCTAACGCCTTTAGACCTTTTCAAAAGCTTTTTCGGATCATTTTTAGGGCTATAAGATATACCAACCTACCATATATTAACTAGGTTGAGTAGAATTTAGATAGAAAGCTTATAATCCATTGTTTTACTTCTTAAATGTTAGGATCAGAACCTATCATAGCTGCAGAGCCTAGGTTAGGTCCAGCTAACTAAATCTTGGTTCAGTAAGCTCAGGTGAGTGGCTAAACCTATAACTTTAGTTTTTGAAAATACATGTATTAAAATGTTGAAGGATATAAAATCTTTTTTTTATGATTTAACTGATGTTTTCTTACAAATAGTTTTTTTTATTAAATATTAAGTTACTTTTATTATTTTACACATTACTTAGTTTATGTAATAGAAATTGGGAACATATAGCAATATATTAGTTATTGATGTAGTTGAAGCAATTTTAAAGCAAGAATGTGTTTATTATTATTATTTTATAAAATGATTATTCTTAGCAGTATATTGATACTAGCATCAGCTAAAGATTAAGCTATTATACTTTATTAGCAATTTGATAAATATCAAGGTTTGATTTATAAATAAATCTATAGACTCGTGATATGTATCCTTTAGATTATACCATGATGACTGGTGTCTTATCTCAGTTTTATATATATTTAAAACTGTAATTTTACTTAGCAACTATCTTGGGAATATCGCTTAGTTGTACATATAGCCTTGGGGTCATACAACCGGATGGTTAGTCCTTGGGGGTAGCTCTGAGCATGTGTATAACCAGTATTATATATACACTTAGGCTACACAGGATTATCATTATTAGTATAGATGTGCCCTAGGGCCATTCTTGTATGTTGACATTATACTTTTATCCATATGGCAATAAAAAATTTGTTTAAATTAAATGTTAAGTTTGTTTGAATATTTACCCTTTAGTATGATGTTGAATGAGTTTATTATCAAGAGTTGATAATATGAACGACAAACTCATTTGGTACATACTATAAATGTTCATAGTCATTGGATTAATATAAGAATAGTATTTATTCATAGATTATCACCTCTGTCTATTTTCCTTGATCGATATGTGATATCGATAGTGGGAGGTGGTGAGTCTCATGTTACTTGATATATGATATCAGAATAGACATGTGGATATTCATGTAATGGGTGGATCAAACTGTGACGTAAGATTTATGATTACATGGAAATTTACTTTTGTCAACAATCACAATCTTGGATATAATAGTGCATATGGTCCTTTTACCTGAGGTAACACGGTCATCCATATATGGTTGGTTAGAGCTTATTACCTCTTATATACCTGTGCTAACTATGTATAAGTATATAGCATGTGGTGGCTTTAGTTGGTTGTATGTAAGGATGAGTGATCGACCAAGATGAAATTTATTACCTGGAGTGAACTGGGATAAGATCATATGCTATCTAAGTTTTTCTTGATGAATAAGTACCTGGCTAGGTCAAACTTGACTTACCCAAAAAGAGTTTTAGTGCTAGAAAAGAGTATCTAGTAGTAGTCATGTTTTATCGAGAATTGAAGATGGGGTTATATGATTGAACCAATTAGAGTTTGATTAAATAGTGACTCTAGCTGATATCGGGATCTTATAATGAAGGAACATTTAGTGCATGGTAATTATGTTTTATTGTTCTTGTGGATCTACATATAGCATTCATTTCTAATTGGGTAGTCATGATATATATACTAGGGGTCACTCACAACTTATGAGAACTAAATGTGATTAATTAGAATTTTTATATTTAGTATGAAAAGGTGTTTCCACAATATTAAGTGTTAATATTATTTCACATTGTCAATTAGACTTGAACCTAGTAATTCATACACATAAGAGTTGAACTGATAAAAATAATTATTGATTTAATTATTAATTAAAGAGTTTAATTAATTAATTAAATTAATTGGATTTACGCATGTGCAGGGATCTAGCATATTCCAAAATCTAAATTCAAAAGTTAGGAGAAATTGTAATTAAATAAATATTAATTTGGACTTGATTTAATATGTGATATTAAGTTTAAGGACTAAATTAATATTTTGCCTCTAAATGGTACTATGGATATGGGCCATGAGATGAACCACATGTATCATTAATACTGGATTAAAACTAGGCTTTATTTAAAGAGTTTAAAAGGGCCCATGAGTTGTCTTATTTAGTTTGTTTAAGTGTTAAACAAGCCCATAACCTTAGCCCAACTTATTAAGGGTTAATGAAGTCAAAGACTAAGGTTATCTTTGTAATCAAACTAATCCCACTTATAGCATAAAGCTATCCATGCATATAGTTAGAGTGCAAGACACTCAAACTATTATATGCATATAGCTTGAGTGTGAGATACTCAAGCTATTATCAAAATGGATATGTTTAAGTTAGTGGGTAGTGTAGAGACAATACACTAATGCACATTTGAGAGACATTTTAATATTCTTAAAAAAGAGTGAAAAAGGTTGATATATCATCTTCTTTCTTCTTCTTCTAAGTGTAGAGAATAGAAAATTTTCACAAGTGTTGTGAACTCTCAAAACAAAGGCCATTGTTGTACAAGAGTTATACAAGTCCAGATCTACCATTGATATCCATTGGAGCTTGTCACGTAGTCCTACACTTTCAAGCTTGGAGGAGTTCTAACAAAGATCATGAGTCAAATAAGAGAGGCTAGTGGGTAGTTCTCCACCATTCTTGACATCTTCCTTTTGCAACTTATGCGTTGCAAGCTAGAGGCTTCACATTTGGGGAGCTTGGAGGTTGTAGATCATAACAACGTGAACCTTGTCAAGCGTTCTACACACTTGGGAGTTTTATAAGTGTTACTAAATTATTAGATTGTAAGCTTTATGGCATGATGCTTTATGTTGGTTGTTGATTTAAAAATGCTATCCTTGATGCATGTTTTTGGCTATATATATGTGTTTGTGATGTGATATTGGGCTAGGTAAGATTCTAATGTTCATGCAAGAGTTGCATATGATTAAAATTTTAAATTTTTTGCTTTGATTTTGATTACTTTGAATCTTCCTTTCAAGTGGTATCAGAGCCTAAATCATAAGTTTTACATGCTAAAAATCATGTTAATTATAAGTGTTATGATTATATATGATTTTGGTTACAAGTGTTGTGACTTTAGTGGTGAAACATTTCTAAAAGTATGTGGGATTATATTTTGGAACATTAAGGTGATGCCTCTGTGCCATACTGAGGTGCCTCCTAATCATACTGATGTGGCACCTCTATTGTGAGGAGGCGCTTTAGTGGCCGTTTTCAGTATCGTTTAGCATTTTTAATTAAATTTTTGGCTTGCGAATTCATATAACATGCAAGAGTTGTATTTTATTGAATGTTTACTTGTCATACATACAAGGAATGATCATAGACTTAGTTTACATCCTATGATTTGTAATAATAATTTATTTATTATTATTGTTATGTAATTAAGTATTAATAGCATAGATTTAGGATGTAAATTATTTACCTTGGTATGCTAAGAATTGAATGTAAATCACAAAAGTTGTGACTTAAAGATTGAAGTGTTCAATTTGGTGGCCCATTCAATCTTTGGTGGTATGGATTAAGGCCCATGGTGATGGTGACAAAAGAGGCTCATGGAACGAAGGATTTTCTTGGGCTAGGCCCATTTGTAATTATTCTAAGAGTTAGAATAGGCTTAAGAAAGGCCCATGATCACTCCTTATTTTTGCATCCATTTTGCATGTGCAATGTATCTATGTGATATGTATGTTGTGGCATGTTATACATGTATGTGATATGTATATAGATGGATGATGTATACCATAGAATATATATATGAGATATGCATATTGTGGATAGATGGCATGCAATGTATGTATGAGATATATATATTGTAAACCAACTAATGTGCAAAGTGAGACCTTAATTATAGACCCAAAATTCTTCCAATCAAATTTAGGTCTAGGGTCTCCATTGGAGCAATGACTTGCATGGTTTTAGACTTATGTGCATCGACTATGGATATACAGAGGCGTACATAAGGCCCAAGAGATTTAGGTAGTGTTATTGTTAAGCATGAGATGTTATGGGTGCATGGATACATTATGGGCCAAGAATAAAAAATAGGAGTACCTGAGGTTTGAAGTGTTCAAATCCATACATTTCATTGATCCAATGATATGGACCTAACTAATGCTAAAGGCTAAGAATGGCAATTAGGTGTACCTGAGGCCTGTAATATTAGGAGCCGAATTAATGGAACCTCATATGAGATGTGATGGATAAGAGTTGTCCACTTAATGAGAACTATTATTCCAAAAATGGCAATTTGTACATGAGGGATAGTAGTGGCCCATTAAGAACTCCATTACCCACTAGAAGTCCATCTAATAAGGGATTTTCATTTTCCTACTGGGAAGTGTAGAATTCACCAAGTTAGTTGGAGGCTATTATGATTAAAGACCAAATCTAATGGTAATTACAATGATATACAGCTAATCAACCTTGTTACCTTTTGCAGAAATTGATAACATGAGACCATTAAATCCACTTTCTATTATACTCAACAATAATAGGCTTACAGGCCAAAATTTTATTGATTGGCTAAGGAATCTAATAGTTATTTTAGCTTATGATAAAATAATATATGTATTAGAATAGAACCTCCTTGGACACCTTCCCAAAAATTCTTCCCAAGAGGAGCATGATGCTTTTTAAGAATGGAAGGATGATGATATGCAAGCACATTGCATTATATGGGCTTCTATGAGTACCGAGATCCATCGGCAATATAAGAAGTACACAAGTGCAAAAGAAATCCTACTTTACCTACAAGAGTTGTTTGGTCAATATAGTAGGACCGCTAGCTATGAGATATCAAAGCAGTTGTTCTATGCTAAGATAAAGGAGGGAGAGGAAGTGAGAGCCCATGTAAACTCTATGATTAGATTAATGAAGGAGCTAAAGAGTCTAAATTTTATAATGGACTTCCATCTCCAAGTGGATTTAATCCTTCAATCCCTTCCCGGGTAAACCATTACCAAATTCCATTTGAACAAGATAGAGTGCACTCTTGTGGAGCTTATGAACATGCTTGTGACGGCCTAAAAGGCTATACAAGGGAGTAAAGGGAACGAGATTGCACTTATTGCCACTTGAAGAAAGGCAAAACAAGTGTTGTCAAGCCCATATGAGGAATAGCCAAGAATAAGGGCAAGGCCATCGTAAGGGAAGACAAAGGCAAAGGGAAGTATTTTCATTGCCAAGGTGAAGGACATTAGAAGAGAAATTATCCTAAGTACCTTGAGTCCCTCAAGGCTAAGGGAAAGGGCAAGGATAGAGAAGGTAAGAATTTCTCTAATTTATTTACTTCTAAATGTTCTAAAAGCTTATCTAATTCATGGGTATTGGATGCCGGTGTAAGTTCTCATATTTGTTCATCCTTACAGGATCTAGCAAATGAGAGAAGGTTGAGGCCCAATAAAGTGACCTTAAGACTTGGAAATGGCACAAGTGTTGCAGCCAAGGCTATAGGATCCACTTCAATTTATTTTTATAATTATGTATTGTTATTGGAGGATGTATTATATATACCTAATGTCTATAAGAATATTATCTCCATCTTTAATTTGACTAGTAGGGGTTATGAATTCTATTTTAGTATAGATGTATGTAAAATTCATTTTGGAAATGAATTGATTGGCATGGGTTATTTAATACATGGTTTATATTATATTGATAATATGTCCAATAATACTAAGCCTCTGAATGTTGTGAATACATTGCTAATTGAAAATGCCTCCAACGCCAAAAATCTATAGCACTTGAAATTATATCATATTATAGAGGAGAGAATCATGAAGTTGGAAAAGATGGGAATCTTGAACAATCTTAAATCCGCATCCGATCCAACTTGTGAGGCTTGTATTCAAGGCAAGATGACTAGATTACCATTTGTTGGACAAATGGCAAGATCCAATTATGTATTGGAGATCATATATGGTGATGGCTAGAGGTAGTTTCTACTACTTTATTACTTTTATAGATGATATATCAAGGTATGGGCATTTGTTTCTTATGAAGAAAAAAGTGAATACTTTGAAAAGTTCAAGGAGTTTAAGGCCCAAGTAGAGAACCAAACTAGAAAAAGTACTAAAACTCTAAGATTAGATCGAGGAGGTGAATACTTGAGTACTGAGTTCATCGAGTTCCTCAAGGAATATGGCATTGCATAATAACTCACACCGCCTGGAACACCTCAATTAAATGGTGTGTCCGAGAGGAAAAATTGTAGTTTATTGGATGTGGTATGTTCTATAATGAGCTATACCAATTTTCCTATATTACTTTAGGATTTTGCACTCCAAACGGCCTCCTACATCCTTAATCGTATTCCATCCAAGTTTATTTCTACCACACTAAATGAGATATAGCATGACAAGGCACCAAGTTTTAAACATATTAAGATTTGAGGGTGCTCAACTTTTATCAAAAAGCTGAAATCAGACAAATTAGATGTGAAGTAGATTAAAGGAAGGTTTGCTAGATATCCTAAATACAGTTTAGGATATTTCTTTTATCTTCCTACTGAATAAGTTATTGTTGTAAGCAGAGATGCTATATTCTTTGAGAAATTATTTTTTAAGGAAGGTGGCAAAGGAAGAAAGATAATTTTAGATGAGGAGTCATCTAAAGAAGACTAACAAATTAATCAAACGGATATTAATCAACCTGAATAGCCTATTCCAATTGAGAATATCATCACTTTGACTCCTACAAAGTCTAGTAGGGTATCTCATCCTCTGGAGAGATACTATTTTCTCCATGATTTGAAAGCATTCATGTTGATAATTCTGTTACATATGAAGAAGCTTTATGTGATAAAGATTCTTCATGGTGGCTTGAGGCAAACTGAAATGGATTCCATGTATGCAAACCAAGTATGGAAACTTGTTGATCCTCTTAAGGGCATTATACCTATTAGGTGTCAATAGATCTTCAAGATAAAGATTGGTGCAGATGGGAAGGTAGAGACCTATAAAACTAGGCTTGTATTGAAAGGGTTTCGCCAAAGGCAAAGGGTTGACTATGAGGAGACCTCCTCGCCAGTAGCCATACTTAAATCTATTTTGATTCTTTTTACTATTGTCACACACTATAATTATGAGATTTGGCAAATAGCTATCAAGACCGCCTT
>CATIWO010053106.1:0-13195 GCA_949673435.1 Macaranga tanarius | reverse complement strand
TATCTCATCATTTTCTTAAACAACAAAAAAATGGATAAATATATTTTGACAAATTCAATATATAAAGTGCCTTAATGCATCATTTACATGTAAAATAATTTAAATTGCATAACATTGCATGCTTGTCATAAATATATAAATATTATGAACATATGCTTTTGTAAACTGACGAGTGCATAAGAATTACCTCACTGACGTGCTGTCCAAACTGCGACTTGAGACAATAGCTATCCTCAGACAAAAATCTATGATAAAGCATAAAAAAAAAATATAAGAACGTATATAATCTTCTAAAAAAATTATACCACATATAAAGACAAAAGAAGAAAATTTACGAGAATTCTACCGAAAATTCGGCAGGACCTCCCCTAAAATAAAGACATCTCCCTACTAAAGTAGGGTCAATCCTGCAATAAAACAATAACAATACTATACAACATCACAAATGCACATAAAAATACAAATTATTTTTTATCATCGCATTTTATATCAAAATAAATTGTATATCTCCATAAATAATCATAAATAATATATACAACAACATCACAAAATGTATATCTCCATTACCTAACTAATTTATGAATAAATATTAATTAATTTGTTTATAATTAAAGTATAATGTGTTTACTACCAACTAAACAATTATAAATTAATGTCATATATAAAAAAAAATATATTAAAAAATTATTTCAACCATTTATACCATGACCTAACTAATTTATGCATAAATATTAATTAAGTTGTTTATAATTAAAGTATAATGTGTTTACACCTACATAAAAAATTATAAAATATAATAAATATACAAAAAAAACTATTCAATTACCTAACAAATTTCAAAAAAAAAAATTTCAATAACCTAACAAACTATAAAAAAATTTATTCAATTACATTAAAAATATAAAAATTATTTTTTGTTAAATACACATTTAATTGATTTAATTAATTTCAATTAAATCTAAAAATAATGCATAAATTAAAATAAGCCATTGATAACTCACCGGAAGAGAGGGAGGCAGCCGGTGGAGAGGAGGGAGGAGGCCGGACGTCGGGTGAAGATCGAAGCCACCGGTGTGGGAGGAGGAAGAAGCCGTCGGAGTGGGAGGAGGGAGGAGGAAGCAGTCGACGTGAAGGGGAGGAGCAAGAAGTACCAGCTGGGCGCGCAGCAGGCGGAGGGAGACGCTGCCGATGGCTGGCGGCAGGCGGAGGGAGAGGCTGGCTAAAGGTCGGGCGGCGAGCAAGGAGGTAGAGAAGAGAAGGGCCGGGCGCGCGGAGGGAAAAAAAAGTAGGAAGAAGAAATGTTTTTTTTTAATATACATAGATTTAGCGACGGATACGCTGTCCATTGCTAATTAGCGACGGATTTTACTATCCGTCGCTAATATTAGCAACGGACATTTTATCCGTCGCTAATATTAGCGACGGACACTTAAATCCGTCGCTAATTAGCAACGGATTTAAGTGTCCGTCGCTAAATTAGTCGCCAATTCCGGCGCCATAAGTTGGCGCCCGAATTTTTTACAATTTTAGCAACGGACTTTAATTTCCGTCGCTAATCCGTCGTTAATTTATTTTCCGTTGGTAATCCGTCGCTAATTAGAGACGGAAATGTGTCCGTCGGTAATTTGCTACATTCTACTAGTGACGTACAATATGATCAATTAATGCATCAATATCATCATAATGCCTTTTAGTCTCCATTCTCATCTTACGAATCTCTTTTCTAAGATGACGAATCATGTGCAGATGAAATTCAGTCCTAATCACTGCAGGTACTGGCATAATGACTCCTTTTCTATACACAATACCGAAAAAGAGTTTTAGTTTATCACACAAAGTAATAATCTAAAGATAATTGAAAACTTATTTTCAATTAATTTTATTATGCATGGAGACAACCAAAAATTCCAAAAATTCCAAAAATGCATTTTTAAAATTTTGATTTTTATAAATTATTTTTATTTAATACATAAAATAATTTTTAAACAATATTTAGATAATTAAATATTTATTACAACAAGAGAAAAATTAAAAAATATTTTCTGTATACTAAAAAAATTTTAAATAATCATACCAAAAAATCAGAAAAATTAAAATATGCATACTGGAAAAAACAGGGATCAAAACGGAGTTTTGTACAGCTCTTACGCGCCCACACGCGCCACTCGACGCGTCGACCCCTTTTTTTTTTTAAATGCTGATGCCATGTGTCATATTGTCATTGGTCCATGTCGCGCCACGTGTCGACATGCTATTGGTCCTAAGTGCTGACGCATCAACCACGTGTCAAACCCATGCTTATGTGTCTGCCACGTGGCAGACACGTGTCACTTCCCGATGGGCCAAGTTGGCTGACGTGGCAGACACGTCATCTGCCATGTAGATGTTGACTCATCGGCTTCTGCCCACGTGGCAGAAGCCTATTGGACCACGTGGCTCGAGCTACCCAATTAGCTCGCGCCACGTGTCCGGTTGATGTGTGAGTGGAGCCTTTGCTCCACTCACCAACGGTGGCGCGTGCAAGCCACGCGCCGCCTTCCAGGTCGAATTAGGCGTCCGGACTTTTTCCGATGGGGGGTTTTCGGGTGTCCCGGTCTCATTGGTAAGGTCAAAACTTACAAATACCCATTCCTTAATAGTGATATCAATTTTGCACATAAAATTAAAAATCAAAACATGTATATACACTACAGGACAGAATAACACAGATCTTCATAAAGTGCAGTGTATTAACCAAAGGACGAAAATCATGTTTTTCAATTTAATTTTCATCAATCTCATGCCAATAATACTAAATCATATAGACATGCTCTGATACCAATGAAAGAAAAAACAGGGAAGAACAATAAATCACAAAGAGATTTAGAATACTGACCCTTTTCTCCAACAGCGGAAACCTTAATATATATGTTGATCGGAGCCTTAACTACTAGAGCAAAAGCTATGTCTTCACAATCTAAATATCAATGGAATGATATACACAGAGTATTTTTGTGTGGGAGAAGAAGGAGAAAAATTACGCAGAGAGAATTTTTTGTTCTCTACCTTATTGTCAGATTATCACTTGGATTATATTACGTACAAAACATAAAATTCATACTCTACAAAAGAATAGTAAGCAAACTTCTAATATGAGTCTTTTACATCTTATCCATAACTTAAACTAATCAAGTCATGGATGTATATATCTTACATATTTTATATTTATAAATTATGTATTTTTAAAATGTTTATAATGAATATATTAACAATTAATTAATTAAAAAATAATTGTATGTGTTTTACTTTTAAAAAATAATAAACACATATATTAACATTTTTAAACTTTTTATAGACATAATTTTATATATATATATGCGGGCAAGTATCAAATTTTTGCACATACTGAAAAGATACCCAAAACTGAATATCCCTTGTAAGGGAGCGTTGATGTGTCATCATATATAGCAGGGATATGCAATTGTAAAAGAGCTTATTGTTTGTGGTGCTAATGGTATAATGCAGGACAGCGAGTGAGGCTAGGCCTCTATTACGCTGTATGGTATTTACACGTGCTATTAAAGTTTTAGGTGTGGAGGTGGTCCCTAATCCCTATATTTTTTCCCCTTATCGTATATAGAATGCGAAATAAATAGCACGTGATTAATTAGCAGAAAATAGAATTTATGATTAGAAGAGGACCTCCTGCTGGCATTTATGATCAGTTTGGTACTGAATGCTATCAGCCATTCAGCCTATCAGCATTCGGTAATCAACACAATTATTTTACTTAAAAAAAACATTATCTTTCTCTCAAAAAAAAAAAATTATTCTTTTGCAATAATAATAATAATATACATTATTAAGAAAGTTTTTGCTGCCTTAATATATATTTACTTTGATACAAAATCTTTAATTGAATATTTTTGGAAAAAAGTACAATAAAGTATTAATTTTTGCTACGATGCAAATATTTGTACCTATACAAATGAAATTAAAAACCATTAGATCAATTTTTAGTTAATTACAACTATTGATTATCTTTGTGTATTAATACCTATAAAATATATCAATGGTTATAATTAATTAAATTTTAATCTAACGGTCTTAATTTCAGTTGTATAAATATAACCGTTTGCAATGAAGTAATGTACGTAGTATTTTTCTTGACCTTTAAGGGTGTGTGATTTCATTCTTCTTTCATTTTAGTACTCTGCTCAATTATTTTATTAAAAATAGATGCTGCAATATTAAAATTATATGTATCTTTAATAGTAAAAATATGTACTAAGTGGTATAGTATTTAACTAACTAAAATAAACTCATAATAAATAAAAATAAAATATATTTTTAATTTTATAAGAAATAAAAATATTTTATAAAATATATACTTTTTTTATAAAAAATATCCAACTAGTTATATTGATGGTAAATCACATATTAAACATTTTTATTATTTAAAAGTAATATGTTATATTTAAATATTATCATGAAGTAATAATAATGTTAATTGATAGGGTATTCTACCTCTAAATATATAAAAAAAATATAAATTTTTAAATGAAAAATGCATCTAACAATATGATATTCTTTTATTCTTATCCTTGATTTTTTATCAAATGCCTAGCTGTCAGCATTTTTTAAAAATAACTCAACAACTTTATTTTATGATTATGTGAAATTGAATTCATGATCTATTAATGATTTAAAAAATAAAGTTATTCTACTGTGTAAATATTTGCACCGGTATAAATGAAACTATTAGTCATTAGATTAAGTATTATTTAATTTGAACCATTGATATATTTTATAAGTATTGATACACAAAGATAATCAATAGTTGTAATTAAATAAAAACTAATCTAATGGTTATAATTTTATTTGTACCGGTACAAACATTTGCTGTCTAGCAAAAGCTTAAAAAATATATCATTTAACTACTGCAAAATACGGACTTAAATTGTTGGATTTATATTTTTAGGTAATGGGTTTCTTTAAAATAGTAAGTAAAATAATCAAGTGCATTTACGGAAGCAATCTAGATTTGAACTAAGTCAAGTAAATGGTTTCAGATCCGATCCCACGCATACGTCTATATGATATATACTGTTATTGGTCAATTTTTGAACAACTTCATTTCATATTGTTTAGTTGAACAAATCTAGAGATTAAATAAATATATTTTATTTTACCTTAAAGTCTTGATAGAAAAAAAAATCTTTACAATATTTTAATTTTTTATATTGCGTATACAAGATTGATACCCAACAACTAAATTCAATCACTTGTACAATATGTATAATAATTCTATCCATACCATCATTAATTTTTTTTCCCAACATATGATTACCGGTTCATAAAAAAAATAGTGATAAAGTAATAATCACTTTTATTTAAGAGCATCCAAATAATATATATATATATATATATATATATATATATAAATACAAAGGGGGGACACGTGAAATTACTGAAACGTCTTCATTATTAATTTATTATATAAGAGTCGGATAATTTAGAAATTTAGAAATTTAGAAATTTAAAAATTAAAATTAATTAAGTAATTAAAATTACAATTTTAATTGAATTTAAATTTTATTTCCTATTTTAATTAGGTAAACTTTTATTTTGACTAATATAGACTAAATAAATAGAATAATTTTAGATATTTTACTGAAATTTAATAAAAAGTAACTATAATTAATTTTTTATTATTTAAATAATTAATTATAATCAAAATTTAAAAATAATGTAGAGAAGTTTTTAATAAGAAAAATATTAAAATTAAAAATTATTAGAAAGCTAATGTATGATTACTCAAGAAAAAAGAAATTTAATGTTAAAAATATTAAAAATTAATTTATTGCTAAAAAAAGTTTTGTTAAAGAGTTTAATAAAAATAAATAAAATTGATTTTAATAATTTTTATTGTCTAATTATTAATTAAAATTATAAAATAAAAAATATTTATATAATTTTTTTAGAAAAAGATATATTAAAGTTAAAAAATATCAAAAAGAAATATATTAAAAAATTGATGTATAGTTAGAGAAAAAACAAAAATATAATGTTAAAAAGTTAAAAATATTTTTAAAAATTAATTTTTACACAAATTTTATAAAATTAATTTATTCAGAAAATAATCAAATTTAATTTAACTAAGTTTAAATCATTTAATGATTGATTGTGATAATAATTTTAAAAATTGTATTCTAAATAATTTTTTTTAAAGAAACATACTAAGTTAAAAATAGTAAAAAAGTGATATATGATTATTAAAAATATATTAATAGTAAAATGCTAAAACCACAACAAAAATTTTAATTTAGAGTGACTTATTTTATTAAACTTTAATTGAAAAATTAAAATTAATGTATTATTTTTATCATTTAAAGATTTATTATAATTATATTTTAAAAAATTGTACATATAATGTTTTTTTTAAAATGAAGTAGCTAATATTTAAAATATTCAAAATTAATCTATAATTTTTAAAATAGAATGCTAGAATGTTAAAAACATTTTAAAAATTAATTTATAGTCATAAATTTTTATAAAATTTTATAAAAATAATTTTATTAAATTTTTATTTTCTAATGATTAATTACTTTTATATTTTAAAAAATAATAAATGAAATATTTTTTAAAAGAGTAAGGTATTAAAGTTAAAAATTTTAAAAAGTGATTTATAAAAAGAAAAAATTAATGTTAGAAATATTTACTATGTACTAAAACTTAATTATAATTATAAATTTTGTTAAAATCTACTAGAAATAATCAAAATTTATTTAATTAACAAAACTATAAAGGTCAAAAATAATTATTATGTCATGATATAACAATTAAGTGGTAATGAAGTTTAATAAAAAAAATACATATATACATAATTATTCTAAATAAAGTAAATGTAAATAAAAAATATCACACATGCATAAATAGTTTTAGTATAATATGTTTCAAAATAATAATTTTGTATAAAATACTATTATTTCCACCTAAAAGTAAAAGAGTACTCATTTCATTTAAAAAAAATTCTTGGCGTATAATTTTTAATGATAATAATACTTTAATATAAGCAAAAAATATATACTTTAATCTGTTAAAAATTTCAATTAAATATAATAATAATAGTAGTACTAGTAGTAGTAGTAATAATAATAATAATATCAAATTGTATATTTAACAATTATATATTATCACGAGTTTAAAAAATTATCTATTCACGTAATTTTTTATTAGTATATATATAAAATTTAAATTCTATCATAATTGTTTATTTGTAATTTTTGTATAATTTTAAAAGAAAAATACTCTTTGTATTTAATTAAATGATGGGTCAATAAAAAGCAAAAGAAAAGAAAAATAAAAGAAAATGAAAAGGAAGAATGTATATATATAGATGGTAAACAAATCGTAGCCGAAAGTCAAAAAGGATAGTTGCCATGCGTATTTAGGTATAACTTACAAGTAATAACGTAAAGAACATGCATTGAACTGCGACACTAAATTTCAACTTATTGATTGGTTCTCAATTCTCTAGTTTCTTTCAAAAAAAAAAAATGCCACTACGGTACTTTGGCGAACAATCAAATCATTGAAAGGAAGGTACACAAGTATATATATGTATCTCATGCTCCATGGCTATGTATATATGTATAGAGAGATTTGAAATATTGGTGAAGACCAAAATAGATATATGACATATAAATGCTATATCTATAGAACAATATATACTTTTCTGATCTCTATGGAACAATAATGTTTTGGTACGTACTTGCAATTCAGCAAGCTAGATTGTTGGTTGATTGGTTACTAGACACACATATATGTTTTGCAAATAGTATAACATACAATTTATGGGTTGAACGTGGCAAACACATGCCTCACTATAGTTCATTTCATACATATATCGTTACCTTTCTTGGTATCATATATAACATTTCACCGAAACATCATTAAAAAAAATCCATCATTTGAATATATGTATATATATATATATAACATCAATAGCAAAAGATATAATATCAACACTAATTTATATAATTAGCCGGTGAGACCGTGGAGTGATGATTTCACTCTAAGGACATCATAAGGTATAGAATTCGAATCATGTCGCCCACTACTACAATTTGTACGTATAGCTATAAAACTTTGCCATAAAAATAAAAATTATGGCTAAATATAATTTATAGCCATATAAATTACAACTTTTGCAGCTAATTGTACTTATTGTACTTACTAACCACGTGCATTAAAAGTTATGTAGTTAAAATATTTACTATATATTTATCGATAGGTAGTTAGCCAAAAAATTAAAATCGTTATTAATAATATCAATTAACCATAAATATGAATTATTTTATAACTAAAATTAAAATTTTAGCCACGATATTTGATATCGATCGTGGCTAATAGACAATATTAGCTACAAGCCAAATAGATTTATGGCTAATAAATATCACTATCCACAACAATAAATAAATTATTGTTAGTTTTATCAAATTTTAGCTATAAAATTAGATTGTGGCTAATTAAAAAAATATAAATGTAAAACTAAAAAGTTTCAAATCCTACGTTGAAAGTAAACAATAAAAAAGTTTTCTTTTATATTATAAATAAAAATCATTAGTTCTCTTCCAAAAAAAAAAAATTTAATTCCTTGTAGATTTTTTAACTCCAAACAATTGTAACCACTTTAAAATTAAAAATTTTCAATCATACTACTACAAGATTTTACCACGAATATAAAAATTACAGCTAAACATAATTTATAGCCATAGAACTTACAACTCTATAGCTAATTGTACTTATTAGCCACAAATATTAAAAATTTTGTAATTAAAATATTTATTATATATATTTAGCCACAGATAGTTAGCTATAAAAGTTAAAGTTGTAAATGATAATATCATTTAGCTAAAACATGAATTGTTTTATAGCTAAATTAAAGTTTTAGCCATAATATTTGACATCGTGGTTAATAGACAATATTAGCTATAAGGAAAATAAATTGATGGCTAATAAATATTATTAGCCACAACAATAAATACAATTGTAGCTAGTTTTACAAAATTTTAGCTACAAAAAATAAATCATGGCTAATTAAAAAAAAGTATGTGAAAATTAAAAAGTTTTGAATCCCATATTGAAAATAAATAATAAAAAAAATTTCTTTCTATTATAAATAAAAATCATTAGTTTTTTTTATTATAAATAAAAATTATTAGTTTTCTTTCTATTAAAAAAATTATTTTCCTTTATATTAAAAGATATATGATAATGCTACAATTAAGTACCATTTAAGATAAAATTAAAATTTGAATTTTAAAAAGATAAATGATAATATATTGTTTTATTGGCTTCACAAGTTTGTTCCTATACATATATTTTATTTGCTATAAAATAATACTTTTGCAGCTAATAGTTAAAATTTTTTGCTTCAAAATTTATATTTCTGTAGTAACTAAATTTAATATTATTTTACAAATTAGCTTTATTATATAAGTTATGTAGCTAAAAATTATGAAAAATAATTACAAAATATTTACATTATGTATCTAACTTTTTGCTACGTTATTTTTTACTACGGCAAAATACGGAACTTATTTTTATAAATAAAATATTTAACTATAAAATTTTATAAATTTAGTTAAAAATCATTTCAAAGCTATAGGTAAGAATTATTATAGTGTCAAAATATATGAAATTATTTTTTATTATTTTGGTCCATATAAGCAATTATTGATTGATTTTTTTTTTTTCAAAATTATAATGCAAATATGCTATAGTGAGATGTCCCATAGCATATTACGAGTGGCCCAAAGGAGATTCTCGAATCTTTACAATTCTTGAAATTTAGTTGAACATGAAAACCAAAGGTCACATGATTAGATGGAGTTGGGACCCTAATAAATTGATAATATAATTGTGCTTGTATTTCAATCTAATTGTCCTTTTACAATAGTTTGAAGGAGGAAAGGGGAACCAGTATCCACCATACTTCAATTACATTATAATCGTTTTTGGATCAAAGAAGTTAACTATCAACATATTGGAAACTTGATCATTGTTTATTATACCTTAATGTACATGCATTTTAGTTTAAAATAAATTATATCCCATCAATGCATTTCAGTTGCTTCAATTTATAAATTGATTATTTTAATATTTTAATTTATTAAAAATATAATTTATAATTTTTTTAATTAATAAATTTTTTTAATTAATTTAAATATTTAAATAATATTTTTTAATCAAAACAAGAATTACATCATCTTTAAAAATATTATTTAAACACTTTAAATAATAAAAAATAATATTGTAAAGTACTAGTAAATTTTATTTTTATTAAATTAAGTAAATTAAGAAACCAAACTGATAAAAAAAAATCTAAGTTTAAAGAGGTACAAATATATTAGACCCATATAGAAATTTGACTCTCCAACTTAATTTTTAAGCATATTTAATTTGAGAATTTTAGAATAAGAATATCCAAAATTCGTTTAGAGAATCTGTGTGACCCCCATACTTTAATTTTTTTTTTTTGGGGTTCAATATTCTTTACATAAGAAAAGATTATGTAATTCTTGTTTTGATCTAGAATTATTTCAAATTTGTGTACTTCTTTTACTTGATGAATGATACTTCTTTTTATTTAATAAAAAATAAAAGAATAAATTCAATTGTTACAAGTAAGCATGGCATGTGTACCTATAATTCATAATAACACAATAACCCCACATGTCCTGGAAAAGGAATGGTCATTCAGGAAGTGGCATCTTTGACACCACACACACAAAAATCACCAATTAATTAAGATGGAGTCAAATTACACTAGCTCCTTTCTCTGTCTTTCATGTGCTAGGCAACCATCCATGCATCTTGGAAAATTTGATTCTCTTGTTGTCCTCCATTATTGGTGTTGTATGATTATTGCAAGTTAGTTATACCTATAATTAACCAAAAAACAATAATAATAAAAGGCTATATCTATAGCTATAGTAACATCAATCACTAACTTGGCCAAATTATAAAACCAGTATTAAAAAATAAGTCTATTCCAAATGGCAGAACTTCGTATATGCCACATGAGCTGAATTATGGTGCCAAAACACATTAGCCAAATTATGGTATATGGAACCATACAAAAACATTAAAAAATAAAAAAATAAATAAAAATGAAGAGCCAAATCTTATGGCTAGCGCTAGACTGCTGCGTTGATCGAACCTTAATTCTCAACCACAAAAATCTCTTTTTACAAATCGCACATGTCGAATTATTTGATTATGAAATACGTATATTATGTCGTCACATAATTAATAAATATCTTAAAACTATTTATATCACATGTATTTTTAAGATTATTATAACAAATCATATGTTACATGGTAGAGATATAAATGAATTTCGTCCCAAATTAAAAAAAAAAATTAAGAAATTTAAGTTACAAATGGGTGGTATGAATTATCACAAATCAATTATATATATATATATATATATATATATATATATATTCACAAATACAAATATAGACCAACACTTTTAAAAGGCATAAAATTTTATATTAAAAATATTAATGGCGGACTAACAATTTGACCTATGAAGACCTAAAAAAATAACGCACTAATCTGAGCTTTTTAAAAATAATTTTAATATTATCAAGTGAAAAATTATTATCGTATGTGTCTGAGTGTCTCATTAATTATTTTCATTATATGGATAGGTTAAAATCAAAATCTATTTGAAACTCGTGAATTGATGTAGACCCTAGATAATCCCATATGTCGCTAATGGTAATATGATAATTTTTCCTTGCTCTTTACCATAAGCAATACATATATAATTTCCTAGAGGAAGAAGCATTATTGATGTGTAGTCTTGGCTATTTTAGTCCACAAAAAAAGAAAAGGGTAAAAGTTCATGGATGACCATTTAGGGTCTATTTGGTTCATGGTATGAAATCAGAACTAAAATGAAATGGAAATAGGAATAAAAGACAATGGAAATGAAAATAAAAATTTTAATAAGGTATTTAGTTGTCTAGAGGATGAAAATGGAAATGAAAATTAATATCATGTATCAATTAAAATATTATTACAATCATACTCAATTAAAAATCAAAGAGTTGATCTAGGGCTAATCAATGTCATAGAGTGGAGCATACAAATTGTTGAATATATCGTTGAGTTACAAATTAAAATAGTTATATTAATACAATTGAAGAATAGTGATAAATAATTTCACAATTTAAGTGAGAGTTTTATATCGATATTTTATTGTACTTTTATTTATATTATTTGTTCATTAAGATGTAATTTTACTATTTAATTAATGAGTGATTAATCTTTTTCTCTTAAAAAAAATAATTTTTATTAATTTATATATTTTATTTATAAATTTTAAATAATATATGTTAGTATTTAAATATTTAACCACTTTATAGTTTATGATTAAAAAAACCACTTTATAGTTGGTTTGACTTAAATACTAAGAGAATGAAAATTCATTTCTTAAAAATGTAAGGGATTGGTGATTTTCATTGATGAAGGAATCATATTCCCATTCCAGTATAAATTTTAATTAATCAAATATTAAAAATTAGAATTATTCAGTCCGATTTTAATTTCCACTTTTAATTTTTATCAAACAAACAGGCCCTTAATTATTTTCTCTATTTCCTACGCCAAGAACACAGGCTGTTTTTTCCCCTATAAACTTGGGAAAATAACAGAAAATAATAGTATAGTTGCTGACTCGAGTTGCATAGTTGCATGTTCCATTGGTGTAGATTTAGTGTTTTTATATATGCACTATTTTCCTCTCATTTCTCTACGGATAATGGTGCGTGCTATTGCTTGTGCATGAAGTTATAGTCATGATTTCACACGATAACTTACAGACTCCATACTGTTTTTTTTTTTGGAAAAATTACATAAAAAATTCCAATTTTTTATAGTCTTTTTAAATTAAATCATATTCAATTTTTACTTACAAAAGTGACCACAAACTATAAAAATCTTGCGAATAATATCATCCGTCAGTTTTAGTTAACGGACAGTCACTTTTTGGTTTGCTTCAGTTGAGTGAAGCCCACAATTGCTTATTGGATTGATGACTGGAAAATTCACTAATTTTTTTCAATTATTTTAAAACAAAATTCTAAACTGTTAGGTTGTCTAAATAATTTTGTGCTGACTGAAAAATCACAAAATTCTA
>CATIWO010053058.1:0-46783 GCA_949673435.1 Macaranga tanarius | reverse complement strand
GAACATTGATGGAGAAGGTTCAGTGTTTGCTTTCTAATTTCGGATTACCGAAGTCATTTTAGGTTGAAGTTGCTGTAACAGCCTATTTTCTTATGAACCATTCTCCCTTAACGGCGATAGACAAGAAAACTCCGGAAGAGGTATGGTTTAGTACTCCTCCAAATTATTCTGACCTGAGAATTTTTAGTTGTCCCGCCTATGCTCATGTTGATAATGGTAAATTGGAACCTAGGTCTAGAAAATATGTTTTTCTTGGTTATATGTTTGGTGTTAAGGGTTATAAGCTTTGGTGTCCCGAGTTGAGTAAGATTATTGTGAGTCGCAATATAATCTTTGATGAAACTCCTATGTTTTGTAATCAGTCTCCTAGAGACAAGTGTTATAAGTCTGTGCAGTAGTAGGAAATAGACATTAAGGTGGAGTTTCCATTTGGGGAAGAATCCACACCAAAATCTACACCAGATGAGGGTACAGAGATGATTAAGGTTGAGGAGGCTACCACACCTCAGTTCTCTATTGTGAGGGACAGACCTAGGAGGCCCATTAAACCACCACAAAGGTTTACTGAAGCAGATATGGTATCTTATGCATTAAATATGGCTGAGGATATTGATGCCGGCGAGGAACCATCTACCTATAATAAGGCAATTAGTTGTATGGATTCAGAAAAGTGGTTGATTTCCATGCATGAGGAGATGGAATCTCTATACAAAAATTGCACATGGGTGTTAGTGAAGTTACCCAAAGGCAAGAAGGCTGTTCGGTTTAAGTGGGTGTTCAAGAGGAAAGAAGGCACTCTGAGTATTGATGATGCTAGATATAAGGCGAGACTTGTTGCTAAAGGCTATAGTAAGATTCCGGGTGTGGATTACACTGATGTGTTCTCTCTTGTTGTGAAATATAGCTCTATTCGAGCTTTACTTGGGATTGTTGCTAGGCATGATCTTGAGTTGGAGCAAATGGATGTCAAAATGGCATTCTTACATGGAGAGCTTGCGGAGGACATCTACATGTAGCAGCCAGAGGGTTTTATTACTTCAGAAAAGGAGGACCATATGTGTTTGTTGAAGAAATCTCTCTATAGGTTGAAATAATCTCCAAGGTAGTGGTACAAGAGGTTTGATGCTTTCATGACCACACACGGGTTTAGACGTTGCAACTATGATAGTTGTGTCTATTTTAGAAAGAACCATGATGGGTCATTTGTTTATCTTCTTCTCTATGTTGATGACATGTTGATTGCAGCTAGAGATAAAGAAGAAATTGAGGAGGTCAAATCTCAGTTGAGTGCTGAATTTGAAATGAAGGATTTGGTTGAGGCAAAAAAGATCCTTGGTATGGAGATTGTGAGAGATAGAAAGGCTGGCTTGTTGTATCTTAGTCAAAGGGGGTACGTTGAGAAGGTTTTGCCAAGGTTTCATATGAACAATTGTAAACCTGTAAGTACTCCATTAGCCTTACATTTTAAGCTTTCAGCATTGTTGTGTCCACAGTCAGATGATGAGATCGAGTACATGACTCGAGTCCCTTACTCTAATGCGGTTGGTTCCCTTATGTATGCTATGGTTTGCACACATTCGGATTTTTCGCATGCCGTGAGTTCAGTTAGTAGATACATGGCTAATTCGGGAAAGAGCATTGGAAAGCAGTTCAATGGATCCTTCGCTACTTGCGTGGCTCTTCGAGAGTGTGTTTGCATTTTGGGAGATGTAGAGATGGGGTTGTTGGCTATGTGGATTCGGGTTTTGCCGATGATCTTGACAAAAGGAGATCGTTGACCGGTTATGTGTTTAGCATTGGTGGTTGTACTATTAGTTGGAAGGTAACATTGCATGCTTCAGTTGCGTTGTCTACCACAGAGGCTGAGTATATGGCCATTACTGAAGCCGTTAAAGAGGCCATTTGGTTGAAGGGATTATTTGGAGAGCTTTGTGATGATTTGAAGCTCATAGCATTGTATTGTGATAGTCAGAGTGCTATCTTTCTCACCAAAGATCAGATGTTCCATAAGAGGACTAAGCACATTGATGTTCGCTATCATATTGTACGAGATGTTATTGCAAGGGGTGATGTTGTTGTGGAAAAGGTAACACATGATAATCCCGCTGACATGTTGACTAAATCACTTCCTTTGTCCAAGTTTGTACATTGCTTGGACTTGGTTGGTCTTTCACATTCTCGTTGAGTAGTGCCCATTGGGGGGCATGTTGGAAGAGGTGGAGTTTATGTTGTTGTTCACGTTGTAAGTGTTTTATTTTGAATTGATGCTTAGAAATTCATGTCAAGGTGGAGATTGTTGTGTTTGTGACATGAATTTTGATGGGAGACATGTTGACTTCGCACTTTGGACAAGTTTTGGGTGTTTTGGACGAGTTTGGTATGTGTATTGCATGTTTTGGGCAGACATGGGCAGACACACGGGTACGGGTGGCCACGGTTCATGAACCGGCCGATTCTGGTTCAGAACCACCGGTTCACGGTTCGACCTAAGGTGGAACCAAACTGGAACCGGCTTAACTCCGGTCCCGGTTCATGGTTTTAGTTTTTTCGGTTTGGTTTTTACGCACTATAAAAAAGTTGTATTATTTTAGAAAATTAAATATATCACGAGTAAGCGAAAATTATGTAGAATTTTATAAAGAGTTGTAATTTGCATTCTTTAAATTTTTGACATAATTTGTTTTTTTTCATAAAATGAACCAGAACCAGCCGGTTTGAAACTTGAACCGGCTGGTTCTTAACCGGAACCGCCGGTTCATGGTTCTATAATGGTGGAACCGGCCCTGAACCGGTCCCACCATCGGTTCAGAGCCGGTTCAGCCTGGTTCCGGGTTTGATCGGTTCCCGTTCTAGGTTTGACCGGGCCGGTTCCGGGCCAAAATCGGCCCTTGGCCACCCCTATATACGGGTGTGTCTCAGAGTGTGTTGTGAACATGGGCATGAATACGGGGGTGTTGTTGGCCGTGTTGAAACCTGCCAATTTATCTAGAACGATACACGAGCGGGAACACGGGCGTGTTCCAGGCCGTGTTTCGATCCCATTTTCACTCTAGAAGGCTACACGGGTCGAGACACGCCCGTGTAGAGACTAGAGGTGTCCAAATCCGTTTGGGAAGCATTTTTCTCCTATTTTTCTCTCCACAAATTCTATAAATAAGCCTTGTATAAATTTAGGGTTAAGAAATTCGGCCTATTCATCATTGTTAGCCGTCTAAACACTCTTTGTACGCTATTTTTACAGTCATAGTGAAATTTCTCCTCCTCTGCCCGTAGTTTTTACGCATATTGGGGTTTTTCACGTAAATTATTGTGTCTATTCTTGTTTACTTTGTTTTGTTATTGTGTGTGTGTTTGTTTGCATTCGCCTATTGCTTCCGCTACGACTCTAACATAATGTATTTTGAAATGTGGATTTAATGTTAATTGATGATTTTAGAAATGTGAATTGTTTAGTAGTGTGAATTGGTGTGTATGAGACACCAATAATGATGTTTTAATGCTTAGAACTATTGTTGTGACTTGAATTGAGTTATATTCATATATTTTGACATCACTAGTCACTTCAAGGGTATTTTTATCAATTCATATAAATGAATTCAGCCTAAGTATCTTCATCAAATTGTAGCCATCTAAGTTAGCTTTCCATAGCTTTTTGAATCACTTGAATCCGAGTTCGGTAGAGGGAGTTATGGTCAAAAGTGTACGATATAGTCAGTCGGATAGTACCTCTGCACTCCCATGCACACGCCCATGTGAAAAACACAAAATCAGGCATGCCATGCACACGCCCATGCGTGCCAGAGGTGAGAAATTGAGCCTCAAGCATGGCCATGCGCAGCTTAATGAATAGTTATGGTATTTTGACCATAACTTGAGCTATAGAGCTCCAAATAAGGCGTAGTTTAATGCTACGAAAATGTTATGAAGTCCTCTACAAGTTTAAGATTTAAAAATTTTCAAAATTTATTTCTAAAATTCTCTAATTGAGCCTAACATTTTAGTACTCACTTACATCTTTGTCATTTGGAGTCCTATGTGTAGTCTAAATGTCAAATTCTTGTATTTGGATGTATGGTAATGTATTCTATATGTTATTCTTAATTAGTTCTTGAGAAGAACCATATGTATAGTTGTATTAATAATTACTTATTAAGTCGTGAGCTCATTCCTTTGCTAATTATGGTTTTCAGGCAATAGTTAGACTTGCTTGAGGTGTAACTTGATGAAGCTTGAAGTGTACTCCTTTATTAGTACAGGTGGATCAAAGGCAGGCTTGGTGTCGACATCTTCATCCTCATGAGCATCATCATCATAACATTCAAACATTTTGTATTTGAACAATATATCTATTTTTTTTCAAACTATGTATGCACATAAAAGTATAATGTATATATTACAAGAGCTTGGTATAAATACATGTATTTTAAGAAATTTTTCATATGCCACATGGTTGTTGTAACATATGGACACTTGTATGTAGTACTTAGAAGGTACTACAGCGGATCCCTAGCACTTTACGGGCTCAGGCGGCCTTTAGCTCAGGACCACAGATTATTGGTGGGTCATTTCTGCATATGCCAGATCTCATCGCTAGATACTGGGCTCCTTCTGGCGGCATGTCTCACCATTTCTTAACACTGGATGATAATTTATCACCCCTACCTACTCCTTTTGTTTCCACCCATGTGAGGTTTACTAACTTTTACTCTTTTCATTTGTTTCTTGAAAAAATGTGAGTACTAATCCAACCTGTGCATGCAAATTGTTAGAGAGCTAAGCGAGCAGCTATACCGGTTGGTAGAGGCCAACCGAGACTTCACATTATAGATCACAGAGCGTTGGAGGGTATCTATTCCTTATTATTCTTTATGTATGCATGCATGCTTGTATGATTTTTACTTACCTGATGTTTTGTTTGGACAGACTCATTGTGAAAGTAAGGATGCTCAGATCATGATACTTTGCTGGTAGTTGGCTGCCTTCCACATGGAGAGTGAGGATGTTGATGGTGATGATGATGAGGCTGATGGTAATATCCCTACCATAGGTGTTCAGGATGCTGGTGGTGCAGACATGGGCATAGTCCAAAAAGGTGATGCTGATGATGGTGATGAGGATGCCGGTGAGGATGAGGATGATGATGAGGATACTGATACTGAGGAGGATTAAGATAGCTTAGTTTATGAGTTTTGATATTGTACAAATAAATTATGGATATATATATTCATTTTTCTTCCAATAATGGTGTTCCTTTTTATTTTAACTATAATAATGTTTAATTTTACTAGCATACATGTCTGATTCTTGACCCCTTTTATCTTGAAAAAAATTATTTTCACTGTGGACTGGACACTGAGGCACCACCTCAGTGCAGAGGCATTGCCTTTGTGAAGAGGCATCACCTCTATGAAGGGGTGTAGAAATTATTGCCTTTACCCACTAAGGCGGCGCCTCTTCGGTGAGGTGGCGCCTTAGCATGGGACACTTATAGATTTCCTAAGTTACCCCTCTTTAATTGCCTATAAAAACTCCCAATAATCATCCATCTTTATAACATACGACCCAAAACCCTAGAAAACCTTCAAAAGATGACAACATATAATTTGAAGATGCTTCATTCTGTCTTACAGAGCATGAATGGGGAAGACTGGCTAAGATTAAACCCTTTTCATCTTTTTGCCTTCCGATCTCTTGACCTACGCAAAATCAATTATCCCTTCTTGTATTTTGTGGCTCAATTTTGGGATCCAAAAATTATGTTTTTTATTTTAACAGCTTCGAGATTTACCCTCTATGTGAAGAATTTGGAGCAATTCTAGCTTACCCAGATGATTCTTCAAAGTAAATTGCAATTCCACAGCTTGGTTAGGCAGATCTTAGGGTCATTCAACAACAAATGGCTCGATTGTTTAATATCGCCCCTTAATCTTCTATTGAGTATATTTTTGGGAATGGGTTAATCTTGGATTCGTTCCTGAAAGCTACTATGTTTGTAAATAGAAAGGAAGTGTATTGGCCATACATGATTGCTTTCTGCTTGTATGCCCAATTCTTATTGGTTTCCACCTCAGGTGACTGTGACTTCAAAATAATGCACATCCTTGATCAGGTAGAATCAAGTCTTAATCCCATGCTTGTCATTCTTGCTGAAACCCTTATTAGTCTAGATAATCTGCCTGAGACACATCATTTCATGGGGGTCCCATGTTATTGGAGGTAAGGTTTTTTTTAATCTCCTTATTTTTCTTTTTAGATTTGGCTTCAGGAAAAACTAAAGATATTATTACCCCCACATAACTTTGAGAAGTACAAAGCAAAGTATGAGCGAACCCGAGCATTGCGAAAACTCCCCGCTGACTTAAAGGAATGGTTGGCTAATTTTCCTGATGCTAGAGTACAATGAATGTGCCCTTGGTGGAACATTAAACATGTGACTACTCGGATGTATACCCATTATGTCCCTTTAGCTAGTCTTCATTACTGCTCTTTCTATTATCCAAATCACCTATGTCGTTAATACAGAGAGAAGCAGATGGTTGTAGAGCCTACCCATTGTTTATCCCTGGACCTCTAACTCAGAATTTCCTGGAGAACCTGTTAGCCATTTGGCCACATCGCATTATTCGACGAGGCATACCACAAAAAAGGGACATCACCACAAATGACAACTACAAGACTTAGATATAGTTGCAGCAAACAGAAAAAGATGAGTTTATTAGGAATCAAAAGTTAGGGAGCTTTACAGGAGTAGTGTTCAAGAGTTTAGAAAAAATAAAAGGAAGAGAACTTAGATTTATTTATTCTTCAATTTTAGCAGTTTAATTAGATTTAACTTAATTCATTTCATGTTTTTTATTTTTAGTTAGCCTTATTATAGTAAACATTTTATGTAATATTTGACAAAAATAAAGGCAATTCAATTCATTTATTTTAAGTATAATTGTACATACAAACTGCCTCTGACATTTCTCATGTTATTGGATCGCTTGCCCTTGCAAGTTTTCTAACCAACTATTTTATTTTCTCTCTCCTTTAATTTATCCTTAACTTTTACCTAGGTTGCCCCTTTTATGAAGTTTTCAATCTAGTAAGATTTTTTTCATCTCTAATTTTTGCCTAGACAGCCTCGTTTTGCAGTTTTCTCACTAGTGAGATTTTACAGAAGGTATTTTTTAAGCTTGTCTATGTTGATGGGCTCCCTGAACTCGTTCCCTTTAAAGTTTGATAAAATGGTTGCACCTTTTGAGAAAACTTTCTTCACTAAGTAAGACCCTTCCCAATTTAGCTTGAAATTTCCCCTCGGATCAGTAAGGATGGGCTTTGTCTGCTTTAGCACCAAGTCACCTTCTTGTATCTTCCTTGGCTTTATCTTTTTATTATAAGCTATGGCTATCCTCTTTTGGTACAATTGTGAGTGATATATGGCTTTCAATCTCCACTCATCTAACAGTGTCAGTTGTGCCAATCTACTCTCAACCCACTGATATCCTAGGATCTTTATTTTAAAAAAAACCCTCAAAGATTGAATTTTCACCTCAACTGGCAATACTGCTTCATACTGAAATACCAGTGAATAAGGTGTGACCCCAGTAGATATTCTTGCAGTCGTCTTATATTCTCACAATGCATACTATAAATAATTGGCCCAATCCCTATTATTTTCCATCATCTTCAATAAGATCCGCTTGATATTCTTATTTACAGCTTCTACTACACTATTAGCTTGAGGTCAGTATAAGGATGACCGATGATGCTTTATCTTATAATGGCAGAGCAGTGCAGCAGTTTTTGACTAAAATTAGACCCTATGATCAGTGGCAACATGATGTGGCAAGTTGTATCTGCATATTATATTTTTCTCTATAAATCCGGCCATCTGTTTCGATCCTACTGAAGTATAGGACTCTACCTCAACCCACTTGGAGAAGTAATCAATGGCTATAATAATATATCGGTGCCCATTAGATGCCGTCAGACTTATTTCTCCTAATATATTAATTCCCCACACTGCAAAGGGCCATAGAGATGTCATTCCCTGCAGTTCCATCGAAGGCAAATGGTTAATATCTCCATAAGCCTAATAGTTATAACATTTCTTCACAAACTTCACACAGTCCGATTCCATTATCAACCAAAAATATCCTTGTCGGGTTATCTTCTTAGCCAATACCATTCCATTCATATGAGGGCCACAGACACCTGTATGTACTATTTCCATAATCATTTCAGCTTTCTCTTTATCCACACATCATAAATGTACTCCGGTGGGCATCCTTTTATACAACATCCCATTATGACTAATGAACTATCTTGATAACATCTTCAGTGACATCCTTTCCTTTCTATATGTATCTTCAGGGAAATGGCCTATTTTTAAGTATCTTTGCAAGTCATAAAACCATGCTTTTCCACTTGGTTCCACCGACATCACCCTTAGCTCTTCATAACATGGAGTCTTAGACCTTGGTAAGATAAGAGGCTTAGCTATAATCTGTTTACCACCTTACCATAGTGAAGCTAAAGTAGCCAGAGCATCCACGACTTGATTATCTTCTCAGGGCAAATGAACAAATCTGCACTAATTGAATGAAAGAGTGATGGTAGCCAAGAAATCCCAATATAAACTTAACTTATCCTCTCTAACTTACCATTTCTTAGAAACCTACTTTACTACTAAAATTGAGTCACTATATACTATAACCTTTTCTACCCCCATGCTACGCAATGCCTCCAACCTGAAAATGTAAGCCTCATATTCTACTTGATTGTTCGTTACTTCAAACTCAAGTTTCTTTGCCATCATAATCATCTCATCTTCTGGAGTGACCAAGATTACTATAATACCTGCCCCTTTATTATTGCATGCTCTATCAAAATACATGTGCCATCCCTAGACCTCAATTACTCCTAAGTGCTCATTTGGAAATTCCAACTCCCACTCATGATCATCATCCACCAGATTCTGTACTAAAAATTCTGCCACTGCCCTTCTCTTGATCAATTTCCTTAATAAGTAATCAATGTCAAACTCCGTAAGCAGTACCAACCATCGGGCTAACTTTCCTGTGAGAGAAGAAGTTTACTAGAGATACTTTAGAGGGTCATATTTTGATAGTGCTTGTATTTTATAGGATTGAAAGTATTACCGGAGCTTCTTAGTTTCCCAAATGACTACTATATATGTCTTCTCCACCAAATTATAGTTGTCTTCATAAGGCACGAATTTCTTACTCAAATAATACACTACATGTTCTACACCACTTTCATTTTCTTATGCCAATATCGCTCCTACTGCTTCTTTTTCTATTGCCAAATACAATATCAATGGCATTCCCAATCTCGGGGCTGCAATACAAGTGGCTTCATCAGGTAACTCTTGATGGTTTTAAAAGCCTGCTGACATCTATCATCCCACACTACTGGTTGGTCCTTCCTGAGTAGCTTAAAGATCTATTCATATATCATGGTCAATTTGGCTATGAACCTACTGATGTATTGCAGTTGACCTATAAACCATCTTGCTTCCTTCTTCGTCCTAGGTGCAGACATCTCACTAATGGATTTCACTATTTTTCAATCCAAACAGCATCACCAAGTAGCAATAAATCCCCCATTTCGTTATGAATGACGTCTTCAACTTGTCTGCCTCATCCATCATGATCTGGTTATAATCTGAGAATCCATCCATAAATGAGTACATCGCACTCGAAGCTGCACTGTCCACTACTGTGTCTATATGGGGTAATGGGAAGTCATCTTTTGGATAGGTGTTATTCAAATCTCGATAATCAACACACATTCTAACCCTTCTATCCTTCTTACGCACCAGAACTATATTAGCGAGCCACTTTGTATCATCAACTACTTTAAAGAACTTTGCTTTCCACTACTTTTTAACTTCTTTGATCATGAGTGCCCATTCTAGTCTCAACTTTCTCTTCTTCTGTTTGACTAGTGTAATATAAGGGTATATAGGGATTTTATGCTCTGCAATCTCTCGATCTATCCTCGATATATCCTCATAACCCTAAGCAAATACTTTCTATCTTTTTATTAATATTTCTTTTATTCTTTCACTCTCATCGGGAGTAAGGTCAGAAGTAATTAATATATTTTTGGAATTTTTAATTATGCCTAAATTAAATGTTTCAGTTTGCATAAAATTAGTGTTAAATATATGCATGAATTGATCATCACAATGAGAATAACCATTAAGAAAAACATCATATAAATAAGCAAAATCAGACTTTATTGTATTAACTTTAGAGTAAAATAAATCATTAATTTCAAATAGTTTAGCTAAGGAAACATCATAATCATCATAACATGATTTAACAAAAAAGTTTTAAATAAAGGTCTCTAGGTTCACAGCAGGAGCATCAGTATCCTTCCTCTTGGGATCTTCCTCAGCACCAACATCTTTACCCACAGCCTCTTCCTCAACAGCAGCATCCTCTTCTTCTCCCTCGGTCTTCATTGTCAATTCTTCTATCTTGATCACTTTTGGGAATTCTACAGTAGCTTCTTTTCCATCCATGCTCATCTCAACAAAGTACTCAACAAAGATCTCAAACCTAGGGATTTTTTTTCCAGCTAAGAATAACGGTTCTAGCTTACCGTCATAAGGATAAAAGTTTCCCTCCTTTATAAACTTCTCCTATAATTTCCATTTTTCCTCACTATTAGGCCCATCTTTCTCAATATGGTAGCCAATACAATGCTTCAAAATTGGTACTTTAATCTTGATGAATTTGGTGGTCCACTCTTATTCTTTCCCTGCCCCAGTCTTGGCATGAAGTTCATTCCTCTCATTATATTCATGATTTTTTCATCCATAGAGTCTTCATAAAGCATGCAAACCTCAAAGGTTGGACTTAATGAAATCTCTTTAGGAGCTAATTTTAGAGTTGCTATTGCTGCTTCAGTCTCAGCAGCAATGGTGACCACCTTCGCTTCATACGAAAATTTAATCTTTTGATGAATAGTGGAAGGAAGGAACTCCTCCTAATAGATGAAACCATAGTCTTCCCAGTAGCACGACAAAAGTGATCGGTATATCAATCACATGCAAGGTAACACAAGCTTCAATAGGTCTTGTCTTGACTAAAGCCCTGAATGTGCCTTCCACAGACCTTTTAGTATTGTCACAGGCTTTTATGATCATATCTAAAGCTTGTAAATCTGCAGTAGTTAGATGAAGCCTCAGCAGGATCTTGAGGGAGCAAATATTAATTACCGATCCATTATTAACCATCATGTAACAAGTCATCTTCCCTTTTACCTCAACTTTTATGAATAGGGCTTTATGGTGGTCCTTTCCCTCTAGTGGTAGGTCTTCATCTGTAAATAAAATGGCTCCCTCAAGTTTTTGCATCAAAGAGTGAACCATTTGTTATGGTGTAGTGCTGGTTAGGATCCTTTTCTCATACAAAGCTTATACTATTGCATCCCTATAAACCTTAGACTGCATTAGGAGCTCCCAAATACTGGCCACGATTTTAGTTTTCTTTGACTATTCCCTTTTTAGCTCTTTTTCTTCTTCCACTTCTTCAACTCTAGAATTGGACTATCTTTTTTAGTCGGCTTACACTTTTTCTTTTCCTTATTTTTTGAGGGTGCTACCCGCATGACTTCCTCTTTTTTTTTTCATCTTCCCACATGTCAATTCCTTCAGTTTCCTCTTCATCTAAGGAAGTCTAAATGTCAAGCGTGAGTGTGTTTATAGATAACTTCACTGATTTTTGGTTCTCCTCTTTAGTGTCTTTTAGACTCTGTTGCCTGGCTTTAGGCTGGGTAGGTTTAAGATCAATGAAGGAGTTCAACACTTATTAATCTTTTAAACCAGTGTCGATCATCAAGGTTTGTTGATTTGGGGGTGGGACATTTCGGTAATTTAGTAAAGGATTTTTTTAGGTGTTTGGCTTTTTAGTTTCGGGGTCAACTATCTTGCCAACATCAATGAGGCCTTGAATTTCATGTTTGAGTCTGGTGCATTGGTTGGTATCATGTTCAATGACTTGGTGGTATTTATAGTATAACTTTAGGTTAGCATTAGGAAGTGGTGTTTTTGGTGGTAGGGGCTGGAGTAATTTCTTCTCAATCAGCTTCTTTAGGACTTTGAAGAGGGGTCTACCCAAATTAGAAAATCTTCTGGGTTACCTAATAGTGTTGATATGGACACTACTACTGGCTCCATCTTTTTCTTCAGATCTGCCTCTAAATAACTTTCTCTCTTGTGCTACATCTGCCTCCTTCTAGACTCTGAACCTATACAGTTCCTCAAAGTTTTAAATTCTCAGATCTTTGAGCTTCTTAGAGAGCAGTAGTTCACAACCCTCAATGGCTATCAATAGCTGATCAGCTTCTACTGGGCAGTCTTTCATCTGTGCTAACTTGCTCCTCTACCTCGTTAAATAATCAGTGAAATTCTCATTAAATCTCTATCTAGTATTCTGAAGGTCTTTCAATGATACTTCTAGCTGGGAATTCAAACTATATTGTTTTACAAATATTGAACATAATGCTTTCCAATCAGCTTGCACGTGTGCCTCCAAGAAATAATACCAGTGGATCGACGCCTTCCGGTGACATCAAAAATTGTTTAACAATTTGAGCTTTGGTTAGCTCAGTCATCTTCATGTAAGTGATATACTGTTTGAGGTGCAAGTGGGGATCCTCGGTGCCAGAATACTTTTTCATATCTGGAAATTTAAACTTTTTGGGCAATGGATCTTCGTCCTCCAGATCTAAATCACTGTAGTCCAAGGAAGTATCCATTCCATTTTCCTTCATTATGAGCTGCATTTGAGATACCAGTTTAACCACATCCTTCACCCAACCTGGCTTCTGAGTGTTATCAATAGGGTAAAGCTCTGGTTTGCCAGTTGGCTCAGCAAGAACAATTTTTAAATCATTATCGTCCTTATCACTGGGTTTAGTGGCAATCTCAGCATCTAAATTGATGGATTATTTTTGTTTGGCTATCTGCTCTCCTATCATTTCTCTCATGATATTCCGAGTTTCAACTGCTACCTCTTCTTTCAACTGCTTCTTGAATGCTTCAACATCAAAATCTGACATCTTTGCACTGGGTTGTGGTATAATTCTTGTTAAACGGTCTTTATGGGTGCGTGTCCAAACAAAAGGTGATGAATCTATATCTATAAAATAATGGGTTAGAAATATGCATGATGTGTATGTATGATATGCAGGTATTTTTTAATATTTTTTAGGGTATTTATTTATAAAAAAACTATTTACACTTATACAAACACAAATAGGTCTCAAAAGTGGCACCTTCCAACCTTATTTCTCTTACACACGTATTCAATGGTGAGTTCCTTGTCCTAGGATTTTTGGTTTGGGTTTTAATTATCATTAGGGGATAACAAAACTGACGTACATGTAAATCTCTCAAAACGGTATCAATAAACAAGTAACAAATCTTGTAAATAAAACTAAAGTCCAACATAATGGGCGATAATAGGGTGATAGAGCCCAACCTAAAATAGTCCATTATTGGGCTCGAGCTTTATTTATAAGACTACTAAATGGCATCAAACACATGCACTTTGGGAAAAGCTTAGAGGAAGTTGCTAAGCTACTACTTGAGCTGAATTTAAGCTAAGGTCAAAGGCTCACACAGCTTTATACTTTTTTTTCGTCTCCACACTTAAGGGTCCGAATGACGTACTCAATTATACTCCACTATAAGTGACAATAGCTATATACCATACTACCAGGTTTGAATAAAATACAGACAGTAGAGAAACAACTATTATCGGGTTATTTGGGACTAAGTGCACAATGTGTTAGAACAGTGTAGTGAATGCAAAAGAAATAATTAAATAATTGAAAATAATAAAACACAAAACATTTGGAATCAGTTTCTCTATCCCTAATGGAGTTGCCACTGTAGACGGCAGGGTTCAGCGCGCGCCCAAGTATTCGGCGACCATGGCGCTGTGCGGGTTCAGGGCTTACTAGGAATATAAAGATAAGTCTTTTGGGTCTGGATCGGAGAAGGGAGTCACCACCCGGATGAGATCCGAGATACTTTTATAGCAACTAGATCCAATGAAGGGATCCCAGTAGTCGTCCTCAGAGACTGAATTTGGAAACTGGGTATGGACTTTTGGAATGCCCACCCAACCTTGCAATCGGCTTCCGTTTGTATTTTGTATTTTATTATTTTTAATTATTTAATTATTTCCTTAATTACATGCAAATTGTAATTTAGTCCAAACAAGTTTCAAATTTTACAATTAGGTCTAAGTTTTTAATTAGTCCATTTTGCATGCAATTAAATTAGTTCAGTACAACATTCATCTACACAATATTAAATCCATCCACAATAAATAAAATAAATAAACACATGCAAAGAAATAAAGGGAGGAGAAATTAATTACAACCCTTTTTTTACATAAAAATTGAAAAAATATATAAAACAAAAATTAAATCTAAAATATAGTAATTAATAATCACTAATCATCCCGATCTGTAATAGATTCTAGATTAAATCTTTAAAGAAAAATCTTACAAAAATAATAAAGTTAGTATTGAATCTTAAAAATAATCAAAATATAAAACAAAGTGCAAATAGGTCATAAACTGCTGCCTGGAATGGTCCAGGAGGCACAGAGGTGGCGCCTCTGTCCATAGAGGCATCGCCTCTTTGCTGTTTAATGGTAAAAAATTTTCAAATTCACAGAGGCACCGCCTTTGTAAATTCTGGTGCAGAAAAAATAGAACTTTTAATTAAGTTACAGAATTCAATCTCCACTATAACAGTAAATGAAATGGAAAAAAGAAAATTGGAAAATAGCATGCACTGTACAAGAAAACGAATCAATTCAGGTATTTCGATCGCAAAAATAAAATTTTAACTCTGGCCCTTCTTTTGAGAAAGCAAACTATCACCCTCCTATTTTCTCCTCTACATTTTCTCTCTACTTCTTTCTGTATTTTTTTACATTTTTTTTCTTCTTCTCAAAAAGCCAAAAAATCGTCCTTAAAACACCTATGATTCCCATTTTATACACTTTTTTTTCCTCCCCCCACTCCATCTTTCCACTCTCCCATTTTTGAGCTTTTGTAACCATGCTCCTTTGGAATATGGTGTACAAAAAGTGGTTAACGTTATATTTTTTTTGATAAATTCTACTAAGGCGCCGCCTTAGTGAAGAGGCGGTGACTATGCTTTCTCTAGAAAGGTCAAGATCTATTTTCATACTAATGGGCCCCTTAAGTCCATTCTTAATCATTAGGCTCTGCTTCACAGGCCGGGCTAAACCATGTGCCTACACAAGGCATGTCGAGTTATGCATCTATAGGCTTGATTAAATTTTAGTGACAAAATCCAAAAAAGTACCTTTATATTTTTTTGATGTGTTATTTGGGTATGTGGTTTTTATCATATTATATTTTCGTACCTTACTAACTAATATCATTAAAATTTAGTGATGTAATATCATTAAAACTTAGTGATGTAGTGTTAATAACATATAATAATTCACTAATAAAATTATTTTTCATGTAATTTATTATCAAACTAGCTATTAAGAGGCATTTTAAATATATTAAAAATTTATTTTAATTTTTTATAAAATTAAAAGTATGTTTTAATTTAATTTATTATAAAGTTAATAGTTAGATGTATGCTAAATTATTGAAAGAAATAAGATTTTATATTTTAAATTTTTATTATATTGATGTTATTATAAAAAACTAATGAAAATTAACTATGATACTAACATGCAATATAATAAAGAAAACATGCTCCAATATATATATAAAAAAAAAGTCAAAAAGTAAAATACTAGATAATTACAAATAGTTTTTTTTATACTTTTTCCTAAATTTTAATTTGGGCAGATCTAACTTGTTAATATGAGCCTAACACCGTACGAATTATTTCTAAGTGCCTTTTTTTTTTAACATAAACATCTCAATGGATATTATGAATGCTCATAGATAACTTTGTATTGCTGCGGGTATAAAATTATTATTTTTAAAAAGTTAAAGTTGTGTATGCAAATACTTATTATAGTAACTTTAAGAAATGTATTTCATATTTTTAACATTATGTTGACACTTGGGTTGGCCCGATCCAGTTTAGGATATCCTCTCGGATAGTTGACTCCGAGGTTAATAGACAAATATTTTAGCAGCAAATCTCTAATTTCTTGATTTAAACATCAAGGTTGACAGTATGAGATTATTTTTTTTGATTGAAAGCTTCTTGATTTTGAACATCAAGGTTGACGGAACTAAATCAAAATTCTTTTCGGACATTCGACATTGAAAATTATAATCTTTTCTCAAACATCTCACTCAAAAGTTTGGAATCTTTCTTCGTTGTTTGCATTCATGCTCTTTCATAAATCATTATAATGTTTGCATGTACTTTTTTATAAATCTCATTATATTGCTTGCATTTCGATTTTTGAAAAAAAGGGGGGTAAACTGTTAACACTTGGGTTGGCCCGGCCCAAGAGCGAGAGCCCAATGATGAAAATTCAAAACATGATCCTAACAGTGTAAAACTTGATATTCCAGCTCATCTGACAAGCTTAGGGCCCGTTAAAGCCTTTAAAGCCCATCAGGTGAAAACCAATGAGGCGATTCCTCTACGCCACTGATGAGATGGCGCCTCAGTGACGCTAATTTTTTAGGCAGAATGTGGTCAACCATATTCTGCACAATTCTTTCCAACGTTCAACCATAGTTTTCTGAGGTAGAAAATTGTGGGTAATATGTAGGGAAGGAAGATTAGATCATGGAGAAGTGTGGGAGTGAGAAAGGAGGAAGAGGAGGAATAAAAAGAAGAGAAAATCATCAGAAGAAAAAAGGGAGGAAGGTTCAAAAAAGAGAGAGAAGATCTATTAACGTAAAAAAAAAGCCTTTTAGAAAGAAAGAAAGAAAGAGGGAAAAAAAAGAAAAAAACCAGAAAAAGCTACGCATAAGAAATAGAGAAGAGAAAAAACAAAATAAAAAAAAGGAAGAGGATCTTGGAGCTAAGAGTTGGCTTTCAGAGGGAAGGCTAGAATCTCTAATTGTCACTGTTTGGAGCTTTCTAAGACAATCAACATCTTATGAGGGCTAAACCACTTTTAATAGCACATGCAGTAGTAGCCTTGAAGGTTACTACAATTGATTTAGAATTTAGTTGCTTTTTTTGGATTTTATTAATTTCTATTTATTTTTAATATGTGCGAAATGAGTTATAATTCATTTCTCCTCCCTTCATTTCTTTGCATATGTTTCTTTATTTTTTTTTAATTTTCTATTTAATTCTACTGTTTATAGATGAAGGTGATGTATGAATGAATGTTGTGATGAACCAATTTTAATTATATGCAAAATGGATTAATTAACCGATTTGGACTTAATCATAAAATTTAAAAATTATCTGGATGCAATTTGCAATTTGCATGTAATTAAGAAAATAGTTAATATTATTAAAATTAATAAAACACGAAACACAAAAGGAGGCCGATCGCAAGGTCAAGTTGGCATTCTAAAAGCCCATACCCAGTTTTCGGACCCAGTTTCTGAGGACGGCTGCTGGGCTCCCTCCGTTGAATCTAGTTACTATAAAAGTATCCCGGATCTCACCCAAGTGGTGATTCCCTTCTCCGATCCATGCCCAAAAGGCTTGTGGTTTTATTCCTAGTAGGCCCTGAGCCCACACAGTGTCATGATCGCCAAACACTTAGGCGGACACTGAACGCCGCTGCCTACAAATTATATTCTATTTTATGTAAAAAATTTAAAATTTATAATTTAAAAATAGTTATTTAGTCTTTTGTCTTGATTATTTGCTTTTAAAAATAAGTTCAGTTTATTAAAAGATAGTAATAAATTAAAGATGAGATAATTACTATCTAACTTTTCTATTACTGTATTACTTGCCTTTTGATATTTAAAGATTTTTTTATCATATATTATATTACTTGTCTTTTTTTCACCTTTTTTTTTTATTAAATTTAATGTTAATTAACTATGCAAGAATGACAATTATAATATAAAATATTAAAAAATTATTTCTATTAACCTTTTCTATTTTATCATATTATACTACTGGCTTCTAAAAATTTAAAAATTATATTTTGTTTGCCTTTTTTGTACTACTATAGTTCATTACTATTTGCTATTTATGCCTTTGAAAAAAAATTTATAAAAAAATATTATTAAATGACTAGAAATATTCAAAATAACTTTTAATGAAAAAATAATTGATTCATAAAATAAAAAATCATTTTGAATAATTTAATTCATAAACTCAACAATTCAAACCAAAAAATAAAATTAAAAAGAGAACTTAATTTATTTGGCAGCATGAAGTTTTTTTAAGTTGATATAAAAGTAAAATATTTTAAAATTAAGAGTACTTAATTGAAATTTTAATTAATTGAAATTAATACTTCATATGTTATATTTTATTAAAGAATATATTGTTCTATAGTCAATTGATAGTAATTTTACTATCAATTGACTATAGAACAATATTATATATATATATATATATATATATATATATATAATTTAGAACTAATGAATATTTTCATTTTTTAAATATTTAACAGTAAGAAAGCTTTTGGAATTTAATTGTAAAATGAAAATAATTTTGAGGACTTTCGTAAATTATCTCTAATTTTTAGCCGCTTTTGCTATGGTTACATTAGATAAAATAAGCGGTTTAAACAAAAGAAGAATAAGAAGAAAAAGAGAAACAAAATACTGGAAATGATAAGGCTGCAATAATGGCGAATATACCTGAACAAATTGTAGTAGAAATAATTTCATTTGTACCCATAGAATGTCTTGCTCGACTCCGGTGCATCTACAAATTTTGGAATTCTTTAATCTCAAGTCGTCATATATCTATGCTATCCGATTTAAGAACACATCCTATAAACCCCAAATCAACACCAACAAATTACTTATACTAAAAGACTTTCAATTTCTATCTTTTAACTATCATTCATCAAGCTTTAGTGTTGATAACTTGGCTATTCTTGATTTCCCATTTGAAAGATCCAAGTGTAGTCCCAAAGCAGTGGGTTCTTGCAATGATCTAACTTATGTTGCACTTAATGGTTATAAGAATATCATTGTTTAAACCCATTTAGTGAATTATATAGGGAGTTCCATGATCCTCCTTTTCGGTTTGATTACCAAAGTTATCATTATGGTTTTGGTTATGATCCAGCCTTTTATGATTACAAGATCATTGTTATAGGTGTAGCTTCTTTCTCTCATGATGCTAGTTCAAAGGCTTTTCTCATTCAAAGAAGATTCATGAAAAATAATGTCGACCTGGATGAACAGTTTTAATAAAGCTGCTAGTCTTGAGGACATCAGAAGGTGGGGAATTCTTCTATATGGAGATTTTTATTAGGTAGTAATTAACATCATAATTACTTTTGACTTGGGGATGAAGAAATTCTATCAAATTTCACCATCCACAATTGGTAAAAATGGTTTGAATTACTTGGATTTGTTAGGGGAATCCCTCAATATGTTTTACATTGATCATTTGCATGATCAATCCCTAACTTCCTTCAGTTTTTTACTTTAACAAATAATTTTGAATCATTAACTTGTGCTTTTAAGTGTGGGTAAGGAAAATAATCATTGAAGATCAAATTAAAGTACATTCAAATCTTTATCAAAGCCCTCAAGTTTACATAAGTGAATGCAACTCAAAAAAAGATCATTGAGAGCTAAAAATATAAAGTTTTTCAAGCCAACCATGCCCCTCACGAGTGCATATCATGATTATGAGGAGCATCATGATTCAAGCATCAATTTGAGCCTTTTAAAGAAAAAAAATTTGTGCCCCTTACGATCTGCCCTCACGATCATGAGGAGTGGATCACGATCGTGAGGAGAAAATCACAATCATGAGGTGACCCTAATACAACTCCAATGGTCCAATGTAGAATACAATGACTACTCTTTTAAACCTCATAATTTTGAGCAGCAATTTCTCTGCAAAAAGCTGAAATTTCATTTAATAAAGAGAAGAAGGTTAGAGACAAACTTAAAGGTCTCCAATAACTATTTTTTGATCTCCAACTATAAATACTAGCTTTAAAACTTCATTTAAGAAAGTTTTGTTGGTTATTGAAAGTGTTAAAAACCTCCAAAGAATAGAACCACGAACCTTTATGCTTATGAACTCGTGAGTTACTATCTTAGAAACCTAAGAACAAATTGATTTTTAAAGCCCAAGAATCATTTAGATCAAATTATAGAGATTTGTTGATCAAAGAATTAGAACTTAAAGAAAACTAAGTTCCTTATACCCTAACCCTTAACACGCCGCAAGGATAGATTAATTCCTTGATAAGTGGTTTATGCATTCAACAAGAATTCAAGAATTCAAATAAATATGCAAAGAAAATAATGATAATTTTTTATTCAATTCCAATCTGATTAAAAAACACCCCAAAGGTGGTGTTTTTATAGTATTCTAACACCATAAAACCCTAATAATTATAAAGGAAACTAAAGTTATTACTAACTACTTAGCCACCAAGCATAAGGCTTAATAGTTAATAATATAGTTCTGAACTAAAGAAGAGAATTCGGCCTATATACTAAGCCCACACTAGTCTTCATGTATTTGGACTTGCAAAACATTAAACAAAGCCCATTCAGTTGTGTCTTCACTTGGGTTGGACCTAACATGAGTAATTGGACTTCCTTGATTTGCCTAATCTTGCATATAGCCAATTAAGGCCTCTTGGAGCTTCTTGGACCTTGACCTTGTAATTGGTCCTTGTGACATGCTTAATGGATCCTTAGCTTTATCTTTGGTTTTCTTGATGTCCTCTCCATCAAGCCCATCCAAGCTATCACCAATGCAAAGCCCATCACCATCTTTAAGCTTGGTCACGTCCATATCATTTCCTCATTGTTTAGGATGATTAATCCTCGAATCAAGCTCATCACTTATATCAAAAAGACTCAAATAGGCAATATTAAATGTACCACTCACATTATACTCACCTTTTAAATCAATCTTATAGGCATTGTCATTAATCCTCTCAAGAACTTGAAAAGGACCATCACCCCTTGGACTTAGCTTAGACTTTCTCTGATTTGGGAATCTTTCCTTTTGAAAATGAACCCAAACCCAATCTCCAAGTTGGAACACCATTGGAATTCGTCTTTTATTAACCCTTTCGGCCACTTTTGCATTTTTCTTCTCAATTCTCTCTTTAATTTGCTTATGTAGCTTTTTAACTAAATCTTCCTTAGAATAACCATCAGCACTAACAAGCTCATTAAGAGGCAAAGGAATTAAATCAATAAGAGTTAAAGGATTAAAGCCATATACAATTTCAAATGCTGAAGTATGTGCAGTGCTATGAACAACCCTATTGTATACAAATTCAACATATGGCAACAAATCCTCCTAAGGTTTTAAATTCCTAGAAATCAAAGCACGAAGCAATTAAACCAAACTCCTATTCACAACTTTAGTTTGTCCATCTATTTGTGGATGGCAAGTAGTAGAAAAGAGCAAGTTAGTTCCTAACTTACCCCATAGCACATGCCAAAAGTGACTTAAAAATTTAACATCTCTATCACTAATAATGGTCCTAGGTACTCCATGTCAATGTACAACTTCCTTAAGAAACAAGTCAGCAATATGAACAGTAATATCACTTTTATGACATGGTATAAAGTGAGCTATCTTACTAAACCTATCCACAACAACAAATATACTATCTCTACCTTTCCTAAATCTAGGCAAACTAAGCAAAAAGTCCATAGACAAATCTATCCAAGGAACAGCAGGAATAGGTAAAGGTGTATATAACCTATGGGGTTGCAATTTGGACTTAGCCTTTAAACACACTATGCATTGACCATAAACTTTATTCACATCTCGTTTCATGCATGGCTAATAAAAATGCTCAATCAGAATATCATAAGTCTTTTGCACCTCAAAATGACCCATTAAACTTCCCTCATATGCCTCCTTAACTAAAACAACCCTCAAAGAATAATTTGAAACACATAGGCGGTTTTTTTGAAAAGAAAACCCTCAAACACATAAAAGTCATTAAAAATAGCCCCATTACTACAAGATGCAAACACATTGCCAAAATCATAATCACTCACATACAACTCTTTTATGAACTCAAAGCCCAACAATTTAGAATAAAAAATAGTAAGTAAAGTATACCTTCAAGATAGCGCATCAGCAACCACATTTTCCTTACCTTTCTTCTACTTGATCACATATGAAAATATCTCAATGAACTCCATCCACTTAGCATGTCTTCGGTTCAGCTTGTCTTGCCCTTTGAGATGCTTCAAACTCTCATAATCCGTGTGTATAACAAATTCATTGGGCCACAAGTAGTATTGCCATGTTTACAAGGCCCGAACCGAAGTATAAAGCTCCTTGTCATAAGTTGGATACTGAAGGGCTGCTCCATTTAGTTTTTCACTAAAATAGCATATAGGTCTGCCCTCTTTTATCAAAATAGCCCCAATCCCAATGCCACTAGCATCGTACTCAATCTTAAAGGTTTTGTCGAAGTTAGGTAAAACCAACAGAGGCATATTACACAATTTATCTTTAAACAAATTAAAAGCATGTTCTTGTGCATCACCCTAATTAAACCCAACATTTTTCTTGACAATTTCATTCAAAGGTGCAGTTATACTACTAAAGTCCTTAATAAACCTCCTATAGAAACTAGCCAAACTATGAAAACTCCTAACTTGGCTAATGTTTTTAGGTGTAGGCCATTCTTGAATTGCTTTCACCTTTTCTTCATCAACCTCTAAACCCTTAAAACTTACCACAAAACTAAGAAAATTGACTCTATCTATGCAAAAGCTACATTTTTTAAAATGGCTTACAACTTTTCTACCCTAAGAATTTCTAACACCCTACGCACATGTATGACATGATCATCAATGGTTCTAGAATAAATCAAGATATCATCAAAGTGCACAACCACAAATTTACCAAGACACTCACGCAAGACATGGTTCATCAATCTCATAAAAGTACTAGGTGCATTTGTAAGCCTAAACGGCATAACTAACTACTCATAAAGACCATACTTAGTCTTAAAAGTGGTTTTCCACTCATCTTTAGTTTTTATGTGAAATTGATAATAACTAGAATACAAATCAATCTTAGTAAACAAACAAGCACCATGTAACTCATCAAGCATATCATCTAACCTAAGGATAGGATAATGATACTTTACCATTATTTTGTTAATTGCACGACAGTCCACACACATCCTCCACGTGCCATCCTTCTTTAGAACCAAAATCACTGGAACCGCACATGGACTTAGGCTCTCACGCACATACCCCTTTGACATCAGTTCATCCACTTACCTTTAAAGCTCCTTTATCTCCTCGGGATTACTTCTATATGCTGGTTTATTTGATATGGCAGCTCTAGGTACTAAGTCTATTTAATGTTCGATCCCTCTTTAAGGTGGTAAGCCACTTGGCATCTTCTCAGGGAAAGACATCATCAAACTCCTGTAAAAGGCTAACAAACACACTCGGCAAGGAAAGATCAAGTTCATTAGTGTTCAAGTACATATCCTTATAAGTAACAACAAATAACATCTGACTTGAATGCAATGCATGCCTAACTTCACTCTCCCTAACCAAAAAACTACCCTTTGCCTTTGGTTTCTCTTTAGGCCGAACCTCACTCTTAGTTGAAACTCTCTCCCCTTTACTATTTTCAGCCTCAACCCTCTCCCTCTCTAACTTACGTTAGTCTTCATACACTTCTTTAGGAGAAAGAGGTGTCAATGTAACTTTTCTCCCATCCTTCACAAATGAATACCTATTTTGAAAGCCATCATAGACAACCTTTCTATCAAATTGCCATGGCCTACCTAACAAGATATGGCAAGCATGCATTGGCACTACATCACATAGCACCTCATCTGAATACCTACCAATTATGAAAGGTACAACAACCTGCCTATTTACTTTGATCTCACCACAATTGTTTAACCATAAAAATCTATAAGGCCTAGGATGTGGAATTAGATTTAAACCCAATTTTTCAACCATTAAAGTGCTAGCAACATTTGTACAACTACCACTATCAATAATAACAATACAAGTCTTACCTTGTACATGGCATTTTGTGTTGAAAATGTTGTCCCTTTGCTGCTCCAAGGCATCTTCTTCCTTCATTTGAACACTTGTATTGTTATATTTATTTGATATGGTGGTTTGATTACTTCTATATGCTGGTTTATTTGATATGGCTGCTCCAAGGCATCTTCTTCCTTCATTTGAACCACTATCATATATTTGAAAATGTTGTCCCTAGCCACCAAGAGCTCACCTCCTATAGGGCCTTCAATGCAATCATCGCTGCACTCCTCCAATTGTGGTATCTCCTCATCATAGTGGTCACTATCCTTACTTACTATTTCAATGTCTTCATGCTCTCTAGCTAGCATTGTTTTCTTATTGGGACATTGTGAAGCAATGTTTCCACGCCCCAAACATTTGAAACACTTGATGTCTCTATTCTTTTCTTTGTTGATTTTGGGTTTAGATGTCTCTTTGTTGCCCGAAATGCGTTTCCCTTTGTTGTCATTGGAAACAGCCTTGCCATTACCTTGCTTGCCTCATTTCCATGAGTTAGACCAATTTAGCCTATTATTAGAAGCACCCTTATACTCGAACCTTGCTGCCCCTCTAGATTTTAGTTGCTTTTCCACCTTAATTGTAAGGTGAACTAACTCTTTAAGCTCCATATAATGTTGCAACTCCACCCTATCAGCAATCTCTTTGTTAAGCTCACCAATGAAGCGTGCCATGGTAGCTTCCCTATCCTCCTCTAAATCAACCCTAGTCATAAGTATCTCTATCTCCGTATGGTAATCCTCAACACTCTTTATACATTGTCTCAAAGTTTGGAGTCTTTGATGTAACTCCCTATGATAATGCCTAGGTACAAAATGCCTCCTCATGATAGTCTTAAGTGTAGACCAACTATAAATAGGCTCTTCCAAGTTCCTCTTACTAACCACCAACTGATCCCACCAAACGATAGCATACTCACTAAATTGGGTGACCACCAATTTCACCTTTTTCTCCTCTGAAAAGTTATAGCAATCAAAGATAAGGTCAACTCTTTTTTCCCACTCCAAGTATGCCTTCAGATCAGTTTTTCCTAAAAAGTTAGAAATCCTAAGTTTGATGTTACCCAAGTTCCTATCAACATCATCATAGTTCCCATAGCCACCAAACTTACCACTAAAATTCCCTTTACCTCTACCAAAATTTTGGTATCTCTTAGCTTCTCGACCTATGCCTCTACCGACTCCACCATAGGCTGTATTATTAAACTCCTCAAAACCCCCATCAAAGTCATCCTTATTCACTGCAATTGGTTGCCCATTATTGCCTTGCACATTCACCCATACATTCAGCCTATTTCCTGTTCCTCAAGCAAGTATGTTAAGTTGCTCTAAGATAGTTTGTTGATTGGCCACCATGTCCCTTCGTTGGGCTACCATGTCTAGTTGCAACCTCTCCATTTGCTTATTTATGTTCCGTATGCTTCGTTGCACCCTCTCATTCTTATGCATTTGTGTCGCGGTTATGTCAGGATGTGGCACATGATCACTTTCATTAGACCCACTTGATATTACTATAATAAAGGTTAGTATATAATAAAATAAAAATTAAGGACCTCACTTACACTCCCTTATGTGTTTACCCTCAATTAATTGGGATGAGCACTCGTGTTTCATACAATCAAAAATGATCACACAAGGCTGAAAACTCACACCACTCAACTTGTTTTCAAGGATTCTTATGTGAATCAATAACCACACACCAAGTTTATCACTATACTTGCAATGCTCCAAGAATTAAAATCTAAAAATCTTAGTTGAGGCAAAAAGCAAAAATCAAGAAAATCAAACAAACAACCATATTTTCAATAAAATTAGGAATAAAAAACACAAGAAAACTTCCAAAGGATGCAAATAACATATAAAAAAACAACCTAGATGCAAGAAAACATAAAAATTAAAGGAAGAAATAAGAAAGATGCAATTCAGCTTGAAATAAGCAATTAAGTGAACAGTAGCAAAAATAAATCTTTAATGACTCAAGAACAATGAAAACTCAAAAATAATCAATGGGAATATGAAATAAATGAAAATCAAGTGTGAGAATCAAAGAATTAAGTTCAAGAACCAAGAGATCAAGTTTCAGCCTGAATAGGAATTTCCAACCAAACAGTAATAAAAAATAATACTTAGAGCTCAAGAATGAATTAAAACTTCAAATTGACGAAGGAAATAAGTAAGGAACATATTAGGAAGTAAGAATCATAAGAAAAATTGATCAAGAAGGAAGGTTGCCTCTATGCGCTTTAATTGAGTCAATTCTGTCCAAACTTAAAGAACACATAAAAAGGAGAAGAATTGAAGGAAAAAAATAAATTTTAGGCTGAAATAATTCAAATAAGATTGTATATATAGGCCTTAGGTCAATAAAAAGCCAATTCCCCTTTAAACCTTACTAAACAGCCATCTAATCCTTATTGTGTAGGATTGTAAATTCTTCCTATTTTTCTCTCAGGTTTAGGAAACTTTTCAAGGCCAACTGTAATAGGAATCTTTTAACAACCCTAATATATATATAAACACCCCAACAACAAGGATTAAAACACCCAAACACATTTTCAAACAATCAAGAACAATTAAACAAATCAGACTTACTCCTTGAGGCTTTTTGGATTTCTTCAAGATTTTTTATTTCTTTTCCTTTTTTTTTGTTTCTTTTCTTTTTCTTTCTTTTTCTTTTCTCTTTGTTTTTAAAGAATTAGAATAAAAAACTACAATAATCAAGAACTACACAATGTAGATTTTAAGAACATGAAGAATACTTCAAGAACCAAATCAAGAACTTAAAGAAAACAAGCAAATAACTTAAAGAAAAGGATAAATAACTTGATTTAAGAGCCAAATCTCTGATATCAAATGTTAAGAACTTCCAAAGAATAGAACCACGAACCCTTATGCTTATGAACCCCATGAGTTACTATCTTAGAAACCTAAGAACAAATTCATTTCTAAAGCCTAAGAATCGCTTAGATCAGATTGTAGAGATTTGTTGATCAAAGAATTAGAACCTAAAGAAAACTAAGTTCTTTAAACCCTAACCCTTAACATGCCACAAAGATAGATCAATTTCTTAATAAGTGGTTTATACATTCAACAAGAATTCAAGAATTCAAGTAAATATGCAAAGGAAACAATGATAATTTTTATTCAATTCCAATCTGATTAAAAGCACCCTAAAGGTGGTGTTTTTATAGTATTCTAATACCATAAAACCCTAATAATAATAAAGGAAACTAAAGTTATTACTAACTACTTAGCCACTAAGCATAAGGCTTAATAGTTAATAATATAGTTCTGAACTAAAAAAGAGAATTCGGCCCATATACTAAGCCCACACTAGTCTTCATGTATTTGGACTTGCAAAATATTAAACAAAGCCCATTCAATTATGTCTTCACTTGGGTTAGACCTAACATGAGCAATTGAACTTTCTTGATTAGCCCAATCTTGCATATAGCCAATTAAGGCCTCTTGGAGCTTCTTGGACCTTGACCTTATAATTGGGCCTTGTGACATGCTTAATGGATCCTTAGCTTTATCTTTATTTTTCTTGTTGTCCTCTCCATTAAGCCCAGCCAAGCTATCACCAATGTAAAGCCCATCACCATCTTCAAGCTTAGTCACATTCATATCAGAAAGCATTTATTCTTAACATATATTAAATCTTTCTTTAAAATTCTTCAACATTTTTTAATTGTATTCAAGTTCTTGAGTGAATGGGTGTGTGATTAGAATTAGGATCTTTTTTCTTTTCCTTTCTTGGGTTAAAATTAAAGGAAGTGAGGTCTAATTCTAGTGTTGGTTTAAATGTTAGCCATTAAAATACTTGTGATTAGTTTTGCTTAGTATTTATCCAATAAAAACTCTATTGTTGTAAAAGTTTGAGCTAAGCCTTGAAAAACTCTTTGGTTGTAATCAATCTAATTAAGAGATTGGTGTAGGGATTGAAAGTTCTAACTTAGGGATAAGTTAAGTGGATATGATTAATTGATAATCCAAACTCCTTAAATCTCTTATGCTTTTATACTTGTTTTTATATCTTTTTTTACTTCTCTTGTTATTTGCTTCCTCCTTCTATTAATCTTTTAATTTCTTTTTAAACTCATAAAAATTCAATTAGCCCTATTCACCCTACCTCTAAGGTCTTTTCAATTGGTATTAAAGCCTAAGTTATAGGTACTTTATTGCTAGAATTAACATCATAGACAGTAAATTTCTTAACTTTCAATCTCTTAGACCCTATTGTGATGATAATGAATAGGCCGCATGCTCACTTTCACTCCCAAACTTTACTAGTTTAACCTGGTTCGCACCTCAACTTTCATTTTAACCTATAATAAACCTTAACTTTTATTTTGAATCCAGTTAACTATTAATTTTTAGAAGTGGGTCTTATTTGACGTATCATTTGCCAGCGGGTCTTCCGCGTGTGATTTTAATCAAAGTCATGCGTGTGAAGTGCTTAAATAATTATGATGTGGCAAAAATTTTAGTTGATAGAGGTGACTTGTATACATTTAAACCACTTCTTATATTTAAATTAAAAAAAATTATAATTAAGGATACAAATATAATTATATATAAGTATAATAATCTATTCACTCTTCTTTTTCCCTCTCAACACCCGATTCTTTCACTATCACAATGACATCTACAGCCCACCTTCATCGCCCACCTGTAACTCGCCATCCACCACATCATTCATCACCAAATCATAATCAGATGTAGATTTTAACCTCTCTAACTCTTGTATGACCTCAATTTTCAGTGGGTGTTATCAGTTTTAGTGAATCTAAGAAAGGAAAAATTGCATCATCCTTGGTTGCTTCATTATGCTGGCCATCTTTAATATTGCCACTGCAAATGAATATCATCAATAGACTCGCCACACTCTAAAATTTATATATGGTGAATTGCAAATTGATTAATCGACATCCACTTGGTGATCAGAGTTTTGCCAATACTGTGAGTTTCTTGTCATTGATTTTACCATTCTGACAATCTCCAAGCTTCACTTTTTATATGGTTAGACACTTTTGTTGCTCAAGTTTCATCTTGAGATTCTCAGCTTCCATTTCTATTACTGTTGGAGTTTACTAGTAGCTGAAATCTGGAAAACCATGATTTACATAAAATTTTCAGTGACCTTATTTCAGTGATATGAACTGCTCTACTCTGATTTCGGATGCTAATTCAACTTATATATAATTTTCCTATTTTATCAAATTAATTTGGTTGATTTTGGTTAATTAGTTAGTTAGCTGATATATGAAACTAATTCTTAATTTGCTATGCATGTATTTCTTTGTCCTTTAATTTATGCTCAAATAATGAAGATTATTGTTGGTCAACCAAGAAAAATAGAGACAGTGATAGAGCATGAAGATGATGCATTGTTTGTTTGAAATTTTGGTTGATTATTCATCTATTTGGTAAATTTTATGGCACTCACTATTCATTTATTTGATTCTAATTATTACTAGATATCACATGTTGCAAATTTAAGATGTACTAAAAATTAATGAAGTTTGGGCTAATTAATCATTACTAAGAAATTCAAGGAGCAAATTTATATTTACACATTAAAGTATTTCCACGTCATTGCGAGTGGGAGTAATGCGCCAATGCAGTGGTTAAAAGAGTTCAAAATAAAAGTTGAGAATTATTACAAGTTAAAATGAAAGTTGAAGGGTGAAGTGTGCATTCGGCCATAATGAATACCCTCATTGGAAATATAAGATGGAGCTCTATTTAGATAGTGATCCCATTATACTTTCGAATGTTGTGCTTCAAGGATGGAGTCCTCTAATTGAAATGGCAGAGAATGCTCAAATCATTATGGATAGAGCTAAATGGAATAATATTTAAAAGGAGGATAATTACAAAAATAAGAAAACTATAACAATCGTTTTGGCCTCTATGTCTAGAGAGAAAGTTGGGAAGGTGCAACATTCTATATCTGCTAATGAGATTCAAGAGACTCTTAAGAATCACTATGAAGAAAATGTGCAAGTAAGAAGTAAAAAGGTACAACTTCATGTTTATGAATATGAGCTCTTCAAGATGAAGCCATAAGAGTCTATCACTGAAATGACTAATAGACTCAATGCACTTCTCACCACATTGAGAAAGTTGGGAAAGCACTACTCCAAAGAAGAAGTAAACACTAAGATCTTAAGAGTGCTACCCAAAAAGGATTGAGAATCAAGGGTGACCTCCATTGAAGAAGCATATGATTTATCAATACTCTCCATCGATATGCTTATTGGAAACCTATTGACTCATGAGCTCACTTTGAAGCAAAAGGAAGTAGAGAAAAAGGAGAAATAAGAAAAGAAAAAAGGGATAGCTCTAAAGGTAATCCAAGAGGATAGTAAAGAAAAGAGTTTTATTAGCTCAAATAAAAAAGATAATAAAATTGCCATGCTCACAAGGAACTTTAAGAAGCTCTTGAGAAGGAAAAATTTCTCAAGACAAAGAGACAATAAGAAGAATGATGGTAAAAAGACTAAAGAAGTCACTTGCAATGCGTCAAGAAGCCGAGTTATATAAAAAGTGAGTGTCCAAGGCTCAAGCATAAAAGCAAAGGAACCAAGGAGAAGAGGAAAGCCTTCAAATCCACTTGGAATGACTCATCTGATTCAAAAAATAAAGAGGAAAACTAATTCTTCTTATTGTGATGATGATGATAATATTGATTGTGACGAAAATGATAATGAGTGCTCTATTATGAGAAAACTTATTTTAAAATGAAAAAACTTGCTTTTAAAGAAAAACATTTACAAGTTAGAGCTTTCAAAAAGGAAAAAAGAATTTAAGGTTTTAAAATACAAGTTTTTTAAAGTAATTTCCTCAAATGAGCAACTCTATAATGACTTAAAAGCTTTCATCTCTTTGAAATGAAAATTTGATAAAACTAGAGAAGAAAATAAGAAGCTTTCAAAAGAGATACTAGAGTAAAAGAACTCCATTTCTAAAGTTCACAAGGCAAAAGAAAATCTTGATATTATTTTAGTTTCTCAAAAGTCTCATATTGATATATTTGGACTTGGGTATGCTCATAGAACTCCATCATCATCAACCTCCAATAAGTTTGTTAAAGCTAAATTTGATCCCTCACTTATTCCTAGCACTGGTACTAAGACTCAAGCTAACATAACTAAAAAGTTTTATACATTTAGAGCCAAGTGTTCCAAGTCTTGTCCCCCTATTGCCCAAAGGTCTAAGGCACAAGTTAAAAGGCTTCAACTAAAGCATTCTTTCATGTACATAAAGAAGCACACTCTTAAGTATACAACCTCACACTATCATTTGTACACTTGTGAATTTATGTATCATATGCATTCAAGAAACATATCCACTATTAGCTATACACAACACTCTCATGTTCACTCTAGAACTAATATGTCTACTAGATAATTTATGCAATTTTTAAATGTCGAATACTTATATACATCTAGACTCAATAGATTTACAAATGTGAAATACTTTTATGGTATAGCTCTTGGGTATACTAGCAATGTATGATGTCATAGGAGATTGCATTTACAATTATTGCCTTTGGATTACTATGAGACTAACCAACCTAGACCACTTAAGGTTTCTATTCAAAAGAATATTTAATTTGTTATTGTGTAGGTGTGCTTGAAATTCACTAAGAGCAAAAGTCATTGGTACCTAGATAGTGGATGTTCAAGGCACATAATGGAAGATAAAGGCAATTCATTTCCCTTGAAGCCAAATATTGAGGTAGTGTTACTTTTGGAGACAATGCCAAAGGAAAGATAATGGGAATTTGCAAAATAAGTAACCCTCAAACCATTTTTATTCATCATGTCTTGTTGGTTAATGGATTGGAACATAATTTGCTTAGTATTAGCCAACTTTGTGACATGGGAAATAAAGTAACCTTTTATCTTAAGAATTACTTTGTCAGTAGACTTGATTATAACAAAGTAATTTTTAGTGGTAAAAGAGTAGATAATGTCTATGTTATTAACTTGAGCAAAGTAGATAATAGAGAACTTAAATTCCTAATGTCTATTTCTCATGACACATAGATTTGGCATAAAGGTAAGGACATGTTAATTGTAAATTGATTGATGAGCTTGGAAAAAGTAAACTTATAGATAGTCTACCCAAACTCAAGTTCATCAAAGACAAGATATATGATAATTGTCAAAAGGGAAAGCAAGCTAAATCATCTTTCAAGCTCAAAAATAGAGTGTCCACCTCTAGTCTACTTAAGCTAATACATATGGACTTATTTGAACCAACTAGAGTACCTAGTTTAGGTGGAATGCATTATCATTTATTCTTATTGATGATTACTCTAAATTTACTTAAATATATTTTCTAACTCATAAAAATGATACCTTTGATGCTTTTAAAAGTTTTGCAAAAAGAGTATTAGAAGTGACCATGGAGCCGAATTTAAAAATGAAATTTTTAAATTTTTTTTCAATGAAAATAGTATTTGTCATAACTATTCTTCTCATAGAAAACCTCAACAAAATGGGGTAGTTAAGAGGAAGAATAGAATTTTAGTGAAAATGGTTGGAACTATGCTTCATGAGTATAACTTGCCATTATACTTTTGGGCGGAAGCTATTAACACCATTTGTTACATTTCAAATTGTATTTTTAAAAGACTAATTTTAAATAAAACCTCTTATGGGCGATGAAATAATAGAAAATCTAAGATTTCATATCTTAGAGTATTTAGATGAAAATGTTTTATATTGAACACTAAGGACAACCTTAGAAAATTTAGCTCAAAAGTTGATGAAGGAATTTTCTTAGGGTATTACACCTTTAACAAAGCTTATAGAGTCTTTAACAAAACAAACTCTAGTGGTTAAAGAGCCCATGTATGTTGTATTTGATAAATCTAACCACTTGATCTGAGAAAGGATTTTGTTATTGTTGATGACTTTGTAGGTGACTTATGGATTTGAACCTATAAGACAATAATGCCTCAAAATCATTAGAGGTAAAGGAACCAACCAAATAGGAGATTCAAGAAGCATCTCCACCAAAGGTAGAGCTTATAAAGGATTGGTACTACAAGAAAGATCATCTTAAGAAGCTAATCTTCGGTGAAACATTAAAAGGGGTAACCACTAGATCTTCCATTAGACCTTTAGTTAATCTTGCCTTATTTCTTAAATTGAGCCAGAGTCCACTAATGAGGCTTTGTAAGATGAATATTGGGTACTTACTATGCAAGAGGAACTCAATTAATTTGAGAGATATAAGATTTAGAACTTAGTTCTTAGACCTAATAATTATTTTATTATTGGCACCAAGTGGGTTTATAGGAGTTAAATGAACAAGGTGTCATTACTAGAAATAAGGCAAACTTACTAGAAAAATGTTATAGTCAATAAGAAGGCATTGATGATGATGAAACATTTTCCCCTATTGCAAGGTTAGAGGGCATCAGGATGTTTCTTACATTTGCATCTTTGCATGGATTTCAAACTATTTCAAATGGATATAAAGAATGCTTTCTTAAATTGTTACATCCAAGAGGAGGTATATGTAAAATAACCTTCGGGTTTTGAAAGTCATGAATTCCCTACTCGTGTGTTTAAATTAACCAAGGCACTATATGGATTGAAATAAGCACTTAAAGCTTGGTATGAAAGGTTGAGAAACTTCCTATTAGATAAGGGATTCTCTAAAGAAAAAATGATACACCACTCTTCATTAAAAAATCCAATAGTGACTTGCTAATTATAAAAATTTATGTTGATATTATATTCATTACTACTAATTATTTCTTGTTTGAAGAGTTTTCCAAGTTAATGTAAGGGAAATTTAAAATGAGCATGATGGGTGAGCTCAAGTTCTTCCTTGGCCTTCAAATCAAGCAATGCAGAGATGTGATCTTTATCAACTAAGCTAAATATACAAGTTACATCCTCAAGAAGTTTGGAATGGAATAAGCTAAGGCTAATAAGACTCTATAAGCACCGCCACCAAGCTTTCCAAGGATGAGAATGGCAAGCCAGTTTATGAGAAAATACCTAGTGAGTGTACGAAATACAATGCTACTCTAAGAAGATCAATAGAATATAACCAAATAAATAACGAGAATACTTATAAATTAAATCAAATCATTCAGAATAATTTAAAATCAATCCCATCTTACATATAAAATAATTTGCTTAACCAACTTAAATAAACCAACATCAAACAATCAACTATAAAATCTTAATATATAATTAACTTTAATTTTTCAAGAATATAAACTTCTTCCAAGATCTCTATCTTATCATAGTAGCACATCATAGTGCAATACAATACAATTTATTTAAGTAGCCTGAGTCAGGTCAGGTTGCTATCAATGTGATGGGTACCATTCAACACATTAAAGGTTCGAACCAGGTATGCATACCAATATATAGACCATTCGGATTAGCCCCAAAGGCTTTCATGAATCTCGAATGCTGTCCCAAAGATTGTTATCATATATTTCATATTTGTCAATAACTCATTATACCACCAGGTATAAAAAAATATCTTTTACATGTGAGATGTTGTATCCCAGACACAGTCTTATTTCTCACAGAACCCAGCCGTACCCCAGGCACGGTATTACTACAATCCTTCCTTTTAGTGTACATGTGCTTGCATATGTATATATATATATATATATATTCTCGATTTATATATTTATTATTATTTTTTTCCAAATTCCATAGGAAACACTAACCACAATAAATATCAAGAATATTTTAAGTGTAATTTCCCATTAAATATTAAGTGGTAGTAATAAAAAAATTTCAAGAACAACAGGAATAGGAAACTAGAGAAATTCACCAAATTCATGTCAACCAATAAAAAATATTTTTCATCAAGAAAATTTTTAACTAAATCAAAAATGAAATGCAACAAAATAAAAAAAATCCAACAAAATAAATAATAAAATAAATAAATAAACATGTAGGAAGGAACAAAATGTGATCCACTCACTAAAATGTAGGTTCTTCCTTCTTTTCCTTCTTTTTTGCTTGTTGATGTGCTCTCTCTCTCTCTTTTTTTTTCTCGGTTTGGTACCAAAAATGGTACCAAACATTTTCACTACCCCTTTTATATTCATGCATGACTTACATGACTTATCTTTCTCCTCTCCCTGGGCCAACATGTGGCCCTGGAATCATTTCTCTGTTTTTTTTTACTTATTCGTTTAAATGGCAGTTTAAGTTATTTTTTTAGTTTAGTCCCTTAACTTAATTTTTTTCAATTTAGTCCCTCATTCAAACTTATTGTCATTACAATTCGGTCCTAATCCAAAATAATTTTAATTATTCGGGTGCGAATATAATAATTCTCCCTCACTTAAGAAATTTCATCCCCAAAATTTGAGGAACACTCGTATGAGATCTAACTCGTACCATAAGAGAATAAATGTGGATATTGTTGTCTCATATCTTCTTTTCATTCCCACGTTGCTTCTTCATGAGACTGATTCTTCCATAATACCTTAACCAAAGGAACAACTTTATTAGACAACACCTTTTGCTCTTTTGCCAAAACTGATGTTGGTTCTTCCTTATAACTTAAATTTTCCTTCAACTCTACCGGTTGTTCCTGTATTATGTGAGAAGGATCACTTTTATATCTTCTCAACATCGACACATAGAAAATGTCATGAATTCCATATAAATTAGGGAGTAAAGCTAGTCGATAAGCCACCGGTTCAACACGTTTGATTATTTAGTATGATCCAATAAATCTTAGGCTTAATTTGCCACGTTTATCGAATCTCAGCACGCCCTTCCATGGTGATATCTTTAAAAACACTTTCTCGCCAATGTTGTATTGAATATCAGCTCATTTAAGATTGACACAAGTTTTTTGTCTATCCTAGGCCATTTTTAAATTTGCTTAGACTATATGAATATTCTTTATAGTCACTTGCACAAGTTATGAACCCAATAGTTTTCTTTCTCTAACTTCCTCCCAACAAATGGGAATTCTGCACTTCCTTCCATATAATGACTTAAAAGGTGCCATATCGATACTGCTTTGATAACTATTATTATAAGCAAATTCCATCAATGACACTTGCTTATTCCAATTACCTCTAAAATCTAACGCACTAGCTCTAAGCATATCTTCCAATATCTGGATGGTGCGCTCAAATTGGCCATCTGTTTGAGGATGGAAAGTTGTACTAAACTTCAGTTTAGTACCCAAAGCTTCTTGCAGACTTGGCCAGAATCGTGATGTGAATCTTGGATTGCGATCGGATATGATCAATACCGGTGCTCCATTCAACCTCATGATTTCCTTCACATATAGCTCAACCAATCTATTCAAGTTGTAGCTAACCTTGACAGGTAAGAAGTTTGCTGACTTTGTCAAACGATCAATAATTACCTATACTGCATCATTTCCATGTTGGGTTTTTGGCAATCCTACCATAAAATCTATCGTGATATGTTCTCACTTCCACTCAGGAATTGATAAGGATTGTAATAATCCAACAGGATACTTATGTTTGGCCTTTACTTTTTGACAGGTCAAACATTTTGATACAAATTTAGCTATGTCACCCTTCATTCCTTTTCACTAATAATTTTCTTATATCATTCTATACATTTTTATGCTTCTTGGATGCATAGCATACGCTGAACAATGTGCATCCTCCATTATTTTTCATCGTAACTCACCTATGTTTGGGACATGTAGTCTATTTTTAAACTCCAAAATTCCTTCTTCGCTACAACCTAACTCTTTTACCTTCCTATTTTTCACATCACTGCACAGCTTTTTCATTTTTTAATCCATTTGATGTGCTACCAAAATTCTTTCTATTAGGATCGAACTTACTTTTAAGGTAGCTAACACTCCACCAGAGGTATCTATCTTAAACTCAGTATCTAACTTCCTCAATTCAATCAACAATGACATCCTAACTATATAGATATGATACAAACTCTCACTTGATTTCTGACTTAATGCATCTGTAACCATATTAGCCTTTCCTGGGTGATACTCTATCATGCAATCGTAATCCTTCAATAATTCCACCAAGTGTCTTTGCCTCAGATTTAACTCTTTCTGAGTTAAGACATACCTCAAGCTCTTATAGTCTATAAATATTTGACATGTCACTCTATACAAATAATGTCTCCATATTTTTAATACAAATACCATTGTTGCTAATTCCAAATCATGTGTGGGATAGTTCTGCTCATGCGGCCTTAATTGCATTGATGCATATGCCACTACTCTTCCATTTTGCATCAATATACAACCAAGCCTTTATTTTGAAGCATCACTATACACCACATAATTACCTCCTTCCACTGGCAATGTCAATACTGGCGAAGTGATTAATTTCTCTTTCAGGATTTTGAAGCTTTATTGACAATCTGAAGTCCATTTGAATTTTACATTCTTCCTCAATAATTTCATCAATAGTGACGTAATAATTGAGAAATCCTATACAAATCTTTGATAATATCCCGCCAATCCTAGGAAACTTCGTATATCTGTTACATTCTTTGGTGGTTCCTAGTTTATAATCGTTGCAATCTTACTAGGATCTACATACACCCTTTCAGTGGATATCACATGCCCAAGAAACATAACTTTATCCAACCAGAACTCGCATTTACTAAACTTTGCATATAATTGATTAGTTCTCTAAATTTCTAACAATGTCCTCAAATGCTCCTTATGTTCTTCTTTTGATTTCGAGTACACCAGAATATCGTCAATAAATAAAATTACAAACTTATCTAAATATGGTCTAAACACTTGATTCATTAAATCCATAAATGTAGTTGGAGCATTAGTTAACCTAAATGGCATTACCAAAAATTCATAATGAATGTACCTTGTCCTAAAAGCAGTTTTAGATATGTCTGATTCCTTGACTCTCAACTGGTGATAACCAAATCCTAAATCTATCTTTGAAAATACTTTTGCTTCTTATAGTTGATCAAATAAATCTTCTATCCTAGGCAAAGGATACTTATTTTAAATTGTAACCTTATTCAACTATCTATAATCTATACATAATCGAAAAGATCCATCTTTCTTCCTAACAAATAATACAGGCGCAGCCCATAGAGAGAAACTTGGTCGGATAAATTCTTTATCTAATAGTTCTTGCAACTACACTTTTAACTCTTTTAACTCTACCAGATCCATCCTATATGATGCTTGCGATATAGGTGCAGTTCCGGGTACAAGTTCAACTTTAAATTCTATTTCTCTCTCAGGTGGCAAACCTAGTAAATCCTCCGAAAATATATCCTCAAACTCATTTACCACTGGTAGTCCTTTCAACTTCGTACCCTTTTTGTTTTCCTCCATAATAGAAGCTAAATACGCTTCATATCCTTTTCTAAGGTATTTTACAACTTTCATTGCCGATATAATATTAATAGGAGTCTTCCTTATTCCTCCAACAAATATTATCTTTTCTCCATTTTCTTTCTCAAACTCTACCTACCTTATGTAGTAATTCATATTGGCTCAGTAATATCTTAATCCATCCATCCTAAGTATGGCATCAAACTCACTAAGGAATAAGGGTATAAAATTCCATCTCATCTCACCCTCATTAATTTTTACCAAAACATCTCTATATACACTATTATAAACTACGCTCATTCCCATAGGCATGCTCACAATCACAGGTTCATTTAAATCACTTATCTTAAACTTATCATACATCACATAAGTTGATGATATGAATGAAAATGTAGCACCTGGATCAACCAATATGCATGCTAACTTACCATTAATATGAGCTTTGCCCATTATCACATTTGGTGACTATTCAGCCTCTCGTTCCATAACAGCATATACTCTAGCTTGTTGTACACCGCTAGCTGCTGCGTTTGGCACTCCTGGTTGGTTTCAAGGAGATTCTACCGTACTAACCATTTCTCTTTGCACAGCTGTTTGTCTTCCTACCCTAGATGATGTCCCACCTCTTCCATTACGAGGGGCGTGGGATGCTTACACCGATAGTTCTCCTAGATATACTTTCTTATAATTCCTCATATAATGCTTGATTTTCTTGCATCGGTAGCATCTAACCTCTCCTTAGTTACACCTCTTTGAATGATTTCTCTTACATACTTTATACCAGGGTAACATGTCTCTCCCTTGTAATCTACTTTCAGCGCCCATCTACCCCGATGGCATTACTAGTTGTCTTACCGATACTAGAATTCCTTGAGGTCTATTTCCACCTCCCAACCTCACATTATTCCTAGAGTATAGAGAGAACCTCGATCTCCTACTCCCATTTTCCCTCTAAGATTGTCACAATGACTCAACTTGTTAATTAAGTCTAATCTGGGTTGAAGCTTCTAATTTCTTATCTAGCTTCTCATGTTCTATTGCTTTCTTAACCCATCTTCTAAATGTCATTCTTGCATACAAATTTAGCTTTCCGCTCAAGGATATATGCAATCATTCACGAAAGTTTTTGCTCTTCCTCTCTTCCATAGGATAGATGTCCTTTACGTACTTGTATAGGTCCTCAAATTTATCAACGTATTCTCTAACCGTCATTGATCCTTGCATTAAGTTGACAAATTTAGCTACTTTCTCCTTTTGATAGTTTTATGTCAAGTATTCCCTATGGAATTCCTCCTGAAACACTTGCCAAGTCAAAGCTTCACCGTACAAATTTCAAACTATAGTCAGCCAATTGTCAGCTTTATCAAACATTAGACTATAGATATTGCTTATCTTTTCCTTATCATTGAGTTGTAATATCATAAAAGCCTTCTCTATAGTCTTAATCCACTTATCAGCCTAGCCTGGGTCTAACGTACTATAAAAATCATATGCTCCACATTTCTTTGCATGTTCAATTATGTCTCTAGGCCTTTTATACTTGCTTTTGTCTTTCTTAACCATCACAGTCACTATAGTGTGTGCCAATTTCGTAGCATCTATATGCATTACAGGCGGCACTGGATAGTTAACTATATTTTCCTACACCGGCGGTGGCTGTTAGCCGTTACGTGCTCTTAATAGTACATTAAAGTTTAGCATTGGAGCATTAGGCATCAAACTACCTTGTTCACTTCCTGTATCAATTCCTCGCATATAGTTTCTCTCATTTCCAACAGAGGCTACTGAGGGGCACAATTCTCATAATAGGCTTCTATCTCTACTTATACTCTCTACTTGCTCTATTAAATTTATTTCATTAGCCTAAACACTTCGGCCTCTACCTCTACCTCTCGGTCTACCTCTAGGTCTGCCACGTACACCTATTCTGCCTCTTCTAATTCTTATCATCTTCCTGAAAATTCAAAATTAACTCACTTTAGTGATTCAACCATTGAATGTCAGGTTACCAGCTAATATCCACCTCACACATATATTTCTTAATTTTCATAAAATTTACTTAACCTAGGTCTCATACCTTAAGGTTCCAAAACCTATCAAATCCATCAAAAGCCTTGTTCTTACAATTTAAACTTTTAAACCTAGGCTCTGATACTAAAAATTGTGACACCCCTCCCCACCAGCACCCTCGTTAGAAAGCCTCAATACTTTAACTGTTCTACCCGATGTACTGACGTAAAGAGGTGTCACTTCTAAAGGGACTTTATTCAAAATATACTACCCAACAGATAAGGAAATACATCCAAATATGTATATAAAAAAAATCCAACATAAATAGAGTTGATGGCAAGAGCAGAAAACACGCTACTGATATAATATATATATATAAATAATGTACTATAGGAGGATTGCACAGGGTATGGGTTATCCTACAATATATACAAATATACAAAAAAAAGAATACAACCCAACTACCCAATCATATAGGCCTAGCTAGCCTTAGAGAGTACTGCAATATCTACAACAAAAAAGCAGTTACCCTCCATCACAAGCCCTACCATACAAAACGGAAAGAGAAGGATCTGAAGATGGTTATATAGGTCAGGGACACCTGGATCCTTGGTATGGTCGTATGCGTCACATTCACTACTGTTAAACAACCATCTAGGAAGTCCTGCCTCTCAGTATGGGTATGATACTCTAACGCTATGGGCTCTAAAGATACTCGAAAGGATAGGATAGCGTCGGCATCATAGTGGATGAAATAATGAACCTCAGTCTCTGCTCCATCCAATTCATAGGTCATGGATGTCCAATGTATCACCATACTATCTATAACTATATACAGCAGCTAATCTATATTGAAAAGAAAATATTTTTAAAAAAAGTGGTGAGTATTTTCACAAGAGAATATCCTGCAAGCAGACAGAATATAACACTAATCCAAGAATATCAATAGAATATAACTAAATAAATAATGAGAATATTTATAAATTAAATCAAATCATTTAGAATAATTTAAAATCAACCCCATCTTACATATAAAATAATTTGCTTAACCAACTTAAATACGCCAACGTCAAATAATCAACTATAAAATCTCAATATATAATTAACTTTAGTTTTTCAAGAAGATAAACTTCTTCCAGGATCTTTATATTATCCTAGTAGAATAGTGCAATGCAGTACAATTTATTTAAGTAGCCAGAGTCAGGTCAGGATGCTATAAATATGACGAGTACTATTCAACACATTGAAGGTTCAAACTAGATATGCATACCAGAATATAGACCACTTAGATTAGCCCCAAAGACTTTCATGAATCTCGAGTGATGTCCCAAAGACAGTTATCATATATTTCATATTCATCAATAACTCATTGCACCCCTAGGTACAAAAAAATATCTTTTACACATGAGATGTTGTGTCCCAGACATAGTTTTATTTCTCATAGATACCAACCGTACTCCGGGCACAGTCTTACGACAACCCTTCCCTTTAGTTTACATGTGCTTGCACACACACACACACATATATATATACTAGGTATGCATACCAGCATATAGACCACTCGGATTAGCCCCAAAGACTTTCATAAATCTCGAGTGTTGTCCCAAAGATAATTATCATATATTTCATATCCATCAGTAACTCATTGTACCCCAGGTACAAAAAAATGTCTTTTCCATGTGAGATGCTATGTCCCAAACACAGTCATATTTCTCACAGAACCCAATTGTACCCCGAGCACGATCTTACTACAACCTTTTCCTTTTAGTGTACATGTGCTTGCATATATATATATATATATATATATTATTTTTCCAATTTCCATAGGAAGCACTAACCACAGCAAATATCAATAATATTTTAAGGATAATTTCCCATTAAACATTAAGTGGTAATAATAAGAAATTTTCAAGAACAACAGGAATAGAAAACTAGAGAAATTCACTAGATTCATGTCAACCAATAAAAATTATTTTTCATCAAGAAAATTTTTAACTGAATTAAAAATTAAATGCAACAAAATAAAAAAAAATCCAGCAAAATAAATAAATAAACATGTAAGAAGGAACAAAATGTGATCTACTCACTAAAATGTAAATTCCTCCTTTTCCGCTTGTTGTGCTCTCTTTTTTTTTCTCGGTTTGGTACCAAACATTTTCACTACCCCTTTTATATTCATGCATGACTTGCATGACTCATCTTCCTCCTCTTCCTGGGCTAACACATGGCCCATGAATTATTTTTCTTTATTTTTTTACTTATCTATTTAAATGGAAGTTTAAGCCTTTTTTTAAGTTTAGTCCTTTAATTTAATTCCTTTCAATTTAGTCTCTCCTTCAAACTTATTTTCACTACAATTTGGTCCTAACCCAAAATAATTTTAATTATTCGGGTGCGGACATGACAGTTTTAGCTTCCGAAAAGATATTATACATATTGGAACAAAACTTTTTTGGACCCCTTCCCGAAAATGATTCTCAAGAGGAGCATGACACTTTTAAAAATGGAAGGATGAGGACATGTAAGCACGTTGCATAATGTGGGCTTCCATGAGCACTGAAATCAATAGGCAATGTGAGAAGTACACTAGTATAAGAAAAATCCTACTTCACCTACAAGAGTTGTTTGGTAAGCATTGTAGGACCACTAGATATGAGATATGAAAGCGGATATTCTGTGCTAAGATGAAGGAAGGAGAGGAAGTGGGAGCCCATGTGAACTCCATAATTAGATTGATGGAGGAGCTGGAGAGTTTAGATTTCACTATGGACTTCCATCTCAATGTGGATTTGATCCTTCAATCCCTTCCTAAATCTTTTGGGCAAACCATTGCCAATTTTCATATGAACAAAATAGAGTGTACACTTGTAGAGCTCTTGAATATGCTTGTGACGGCCCAAAAGGCTATTCAAGGAAGCAAAGGGAAAGAGGTTGCTCTTATTGTTTCTTCTAATGGTACTAAGAAGAAGAGCAATAAGAAAAAGAAAGATAAAATAAATGTTGTTGGACATTTGCATGAACATCAATCTAACTCACTTTGGTTTTAAATTTAACAAAAAAGTTTGATTAACTAATGTGTTTGTTGAAGTGTGTATATAAGTTAGGAAGTGCCCAAGAACTTGGACAATAAGCAATAAATGCACAAGTCATTTTTACTTCAAGAACTCAAGGTTATTCAAGACTCAAATAAATATTTAATTTAATCTAAATTAAATTCCAAGTGAGTTCTAAAGTTTTATTTAGAGATTTATTAAACACTTAAAGTGTTCATTAAAGTCCCATGAAAATGTCCACAAAAGTTTGGGTCAATCGGAGCTAAAACGTGAAAGTTATATCAAGTTTACCAAAATATGACATAGCTGATCAAGAGCGTAAATCCCGATCCGGACTGCGCTCTTAATCTGGAAGCTGTAAGATTATTAAAATATGGCAGATACAATTCAAAGGGCAAATCCCGATCCGGACCGTGCAATCCCGATCCAGACCGCACTCTTGATCTGGATGGTGAAAGCACCAACGAGCAAATTCCAATGATGCCTCAGTCCGAAGTCCAAATCTCGATCAGGAGTAAGATCCGAAGTAGCCCTTGTATCTTAAAAAAGGCTCTAATGGTCATAGTTTCATGAGTCCCGATCGGGAGAATGATTTCCAGCTCTGGAGGACACATCTGACAAGCCAGAAACTGCAGCATTCAGCCTTAAATTAATGGGACTTCATGGGCACATCTTCCTCTATTTCTAACAGTTAGTTTTTGGCTTCCTTTATAAATAGAGATGTCCAAAAGTATGTTAGAGCTCCTAATTATCAATTCTCTCCATCTTATAACATCATTTGTGCAAATTAAATTCTTGTAATATCCATTTTATTATTCTTGAGAGAGTTGGGTATGTGTAGAGATAGGAACTCTTTTCTTCTACTCTTTTTTTGGGAATTGAAAAAGTGGGCTATGAGTTTTCTTATCTTGTTGGATTAATTATTAATCCATTGTGATAAAATTATTTTATTATGTAATGTTTACAGTTGGCCTAGAAAACTCTTATTGTTGGTTTTGTGTTGAGCCAAGAAAAATACTATTGCTATTTGGTTTTGTGTTGAGCCAAGAAAAACACTCTTGCTGTAAAGTTTGAGTTGAACTAGAAAACTCATCTTGTTGTAACACAATTTAATAATAAGATTGGTGTTGGTATTGAAAATCCTAACTTGGGAGAAGTTGGGTGGAGACGTAGGATTGTTGATAATCCGAACTCCTTAAATCACTTGAGTTGTGGCTTGATTTGTTGGAGTACTTTGTGTTTAATTGTTGATTTAATTTCTGGTTCTTGAATTAATTTTTTATCACCCTATTCACCCCCCCCTCTAGGGCTTTTCAATTAGTATTAAAGCTTAATTTCTAGGTACTTCATTGCTAGAATCAAGATCATGGGGAGTGAATTTCTTCCTTTCCAATCTCTAAGACCTTTCTTTGATGGCAATGACAATCCTCATTGGAAGTTTAAAATTGAATTGTATCTTGATAGTGATCCTATTAGATTGTGGGAAGTTTTTCTTCAAGGTTAGAGTCCCCCAACCGAAAATGTGGACAATGTGCAAGTCCTACTTGATATAGCTAAATGGAGCACTCAATAAAAGGAGGAGAACTACAAGAATAAGAAGGCAATGACTATCCTTCTTGCTTCCATGGATAGAGATGAAGGAGGAAAGGTGCAACATTGTATTTCTGCAAAAGAAATATGTGAAACCTTAGAGAACCACTATGAAGGCAATGTGTAAGTGAGGAGCAATAAGGTACAACTCTATGTGTATGAGTATGAGTTGTTCAAAATGAAGCCAGAAGAAACTATCATGGAAATGACCAACAGGATGAATGCTCTACTCACCACCTTGAGAAAACTTGGGAAGCATTACTCCAAGGAAAAAGTTAATATAAAGATATTAAGGTTGTTGCCTAAGAAGGATTGGGAGTCAAGATTGACATCCATTGAAGAAGCTCAAGACCTCTCCAAGCTCTTTAATGACATTCTCATTGGTAAGCTACTTACTCATGAACTTACTATCAAGCAAAGGGAAGGAGTGAAAGAAGAAAAGGAAGAAAAGAAAAAGGGGATTGCTTTGAAGGCTGCTCAAGAGGAAAGTGAAGAGGAGAGCCTTAATAGCTCTAGTGAAGAAGATGATGAACTAGCAATGCTCACTAGAGGCTTTAAAAAAATACTTGAGAAAGAAAAACTTCTCAAGGCAAAGAGATTTCAAAAAAAATGAGGTAAAGAAATCTAAGGGAGTTACTTGCTATGAATGTAATCAATCGGGACATGTTCGAAATGAATGTCCAAACCTCAAATTCAAGAGCAAGGGAGCCAAGGAAAAGAAGAAGGAATTTAAAGCTACTTGGGATGACTCATCCGAATCGGAAAGGGAGGAGGACAACCAAGAAGTTGCCAATCTTTACTTAATGGCTCTTGAAGACAATGAGGTAACTTCCATGTCTAACTCTCTTAATTATGATAGTTTAGATTGTGATGATGATGATGTTGATGATGATGATGAGAATTCCATTGTGCATAAATTGATGGATAAATGTAAGAAATTATTTTTTAAAAAGAAATTTTATAAATAGGAATTTTTAAAATTGTCCAAAGAATTTGAAGCTCTAAAAGATAGATTTTCACAAGCCATGTCCTTAAATGAAAAGCTTGAAAATGAGTTAAAAAATTCTATTTCTTTTCAAGATGAATTTGATAAATGTAAATTAGAAAATGTAAAATTTTCAAAATTAAAAAACTCAATTTCAAAATTTCAAAAGGGAAAAGAAACCTTGGACAATATTCTTGATTCTCAAAAATCACATAAAGACACTAGAGGACTAGGTTATACTAAGAATACTCACTCATCATCATCTAGTCCAATATTTATTAAGGCTAAGATGAACACTACACAAGCATCCACAAGTGGTGTTAAGACTTCACCCACACAAGCTAAAGAGTCTTACATGCCCAAAACTAAATTTCAAATTGGGAATTCTGGTGTTGCACAAAGGTCTCAAGCCAAAGGTAAGAGACCTCAATCTAGGCATGCTTATATGTACACAAGAAGGCACACACCTAGGACCAATTTTAGGCACCAAAAACAACATGCTTGTGAATGTAATAATCATATGAATGCTGAATTTTATGCTCCTAGGATGTATATGCACATGCAACACTCAAAAGTGTCATATAGGAATGTTAGAACCAACTTGCATAAAAGAAACAATGCAAGTCATGCACATGGACGAAATT
>CATIWO010053045.1:0-11913 GCA_949673435.1 Macaranga tanarius | reverse complement strand
TTGATATAATGGACTTGTGCATGGGCTTTACTTAAAGAGTTTAAATAAGCCCAAGTGTTATATATTGGTATGGAGTGGGCTTTCTCTAAGTGTAGAGAAGCCATATGACCATAACCTTAGCCCAACTCATTAAGGGTCAATGAAGTCAAAGGCTAAGGTTATCCATGTAACTAAACACCACCCACTCACTTATAAAGCCAAGCTATAAATATAGATAGAGTGTGAGACACTCAATATATCAAATGCATGTGACTTGAGTGTGACATACTCAAGTTTTTATTGTTATTATAATATTGGTTTGGTTTAAGTTAGTGGAGAGTGTAGAGACAACACTCTAAATCCTAATGCATATAACTTGAGTGTATGACACTCAAGTCATAACTATTATCATATTGTTTTTATGTTAGTAGTTAGTGGAGTTTGTAGGGACAACCAAGAAAACATAGCTCTATTTGCACATTTGAGAGCATTTTGATATTCTTATAAAAAAGAGAAAAGGCTAGAGAGTGTCTTCTTCCTTCTTCTTCTTCAAGTGTAGAGAATACCATTATACACAAGCATTGTGTGCTTTCATGCTTAGACCATTATTGTACAAGAGTTGTAAAAGTACAACACCATCATCCATTGGAGGTTGCTTACTTTTTCCATACATCCTAGCTTGGTGAGGTTTTTACAAGCACCTTGGGTCATAGAGGAGAGGCTTGTGGATTGAGCATCACCATCCTTGGAGGTCTTCATTGAGCAATCCGTATGTATCAAGCTAGAGGCTTCGCATTTGGGAAGCTTAGAGATTGTAGATCAACTTCAACCAAAGCTTTTCGAGCGTGCTACTAACTAGGAGTTCTTATAAGTGTTACTAAACTCTTAGTTACTAGGTCTTGTGTTGTGAATGCATGACTTGGTTGTTTATTGATAAAATGTTATCCTTAATGCATTTATAGCTATGTAAGAGTACATGTGATATGATCTATAGGCGTGGATGTGTTTTATGTTTAATGCAAATGTTACATGTAATCAAATTTTTTAAATTCTGCATTTTTTATTATTACACTATCACACTATCCTTCAGATTCCTATCCTTATAAGGAACTTGTTTAGCTTAGGATTAGAAAAGTCTATATATACATGTAATGAACTCAAATTCATGTATTTGTACTCCTTGTGGCCCAAGTTCTTCATATTGAATTAGATGCACAAATCTTGGGCTCAAATCCATAATTGATGGGATGTTGATCATGTTGACCATGAGTTGACCTTTGACTTCACTTTAACTCTTCTCCATAAGCTCCAAATGACCTTGAACGAGCCTTATAATTGCCTCTTTCATCCTCATAGCCCTTACTCTTGTAATTAGGTTTCCATCATAGCTTAATGGATCCAAATTCCTGTCATTCTTTAACTTGGCCGAATTTGGCAAAATGTTTGGTGAAATCCTCCCATGATCATTTGCATCACTCCCCCTTCCTCGAGAGGATTTGCCCTCGAATCTCCACCTTCATAATCAAAAGGAAGAAGGATAGAAACATTGAAGGTTACACTAACATTATACTTACCAGGGAGATCCAATTTATAGGCATTATCATTGATGCTGGAAACAATTTGAAACGGCCCCATCTCCTCTTGGTTGTAGTTTAGATCACCTTTGTATAAGAAATCTCTCCTTGAGTAAATGCAACCATAACCAATCACCAGGTTCAAAAACCAACTTTTTATGCCCTTGATTCCTTTGATCCGCCACTTATTGGTTCCTTTTCTCTATGTTTTGCCTTACTTTCTCATGAAAATTGCGCCCAAAATCTGCCTTCTTAGCACCATCTAAATTAACGTGCTCTTCCAAAGGTAAATGTGATAAATCTAATGGTGCTAAAGGATTAAAACCATACACAATTTTAAAAGGTGAATAATGAGTAGATGAATGCATAGCCCTATTATATGCAAACTCTATATGAGGAAAAATTTCATCCCAAGATTTTACATTCTTTTTAATGATAGCACGCATTAATTGTTTTAGAGTTCTATTCATAACTTCAATTTAATGCCCGTACCTCCTTGACAATGGATCAGCCATAATATTTTCTTTACCTTGCTTATATTTGATGACATATGGAAAGGACTCAAAAAACTCACTCCACTTTGCATGTTGTTTATTAAGTTTGTTTTAACCCTTCAAATGCTTGAAACTTTCATGGTCTGTATGGATAATGAACTCTTTAGGAAAAAGGTAGTGTTGCCATGTTTCTAATGCCCTCACTAATGCATACATCTCCTTATTGTATGTTGGGTAGTTCAATGTTGTGCCATTTAGTTTCTCACTAAAAAAGGCGATGGGCTTACCCACTTGCACAAGCATGGTGCCAATTCCCACTCCAGAAGCATCACATTCAATCTTCAAAGTTTTGACAAAGTTAGGCAAAGCAAGAGCAGAAATTAACTTAGATTTAAGCATGCTAAACGCCTTATCTTGTTCATTACCCCACTTAAAACCAACATTCTTTTTTATAACTTATATTAAAAGGGTGGCTATGCTAGAAAAATCACACATAAAATGCCTATAAAAACTAGCTAAGCGATGGAAACTACAATCATCCCTAACATTCTTAGGTGTAGGCCAAAATTTAATAGCCTTAACCTTTTCATTATCAACCTCTATACTATGCTCACTAACAACAAAACCTAAAAATATAACCTTAGGCAAGCAGAATGTACATTTAGCAAGCTTAACATATAACTTTTGTGCACGCAAAACACTAAAAATAGATCTAGCATGCAAAATATGATCTTCTAGTGATTTACTATACATAAGTATATCATCAAAATAGACAACAAGGAATCTGCTAATGAATTCATGCAAAATATAGTTCATCAAATGCATAAAAGTACTAGGAGCATTAGTTAATCCAAAAGGCATTACTAACCACTCATATACACTGTATTTTATTTTAAAGGTAGTTTTCCATTCATCCCCTATTGTCATTCTAACTTGATGATATCCAGCCATTAAATCACTTTTAGAGAATATACATGCGCCATGCAATTCATCTAACATATCATCTACATGAGAAATAGGATGGCGATACTTTATAGTGATTTTGTTGATGGCACCATAGTCAACACACATACACCATGTTCCATCCTTTTTAGGCACTGATAGAATAGGAATAATACATGGGCTTATACTTTCTTTAATCAACCCTTTCGACAATAACTCATCCACTTGTCGTTGTAACTCCTTTGTTTCTTCAGGGTTGCTCCTATAGGCTGGTCTATTTGGAATTTGTGCTCTAGGAATGAAATCAATTTGATCTTCTATCCCCTTTAATGTTGGTGAACCATAAGGAATGGATTTAGGAAATAAATCTTCAAATTCCTATAACAAAGCTTGAAAAGAACTAGGAAGGGAAGAGAGAATTGAGTTAAATTTTAAAGATAAATATGCACGCTTGAATACCAATGGTATCACAGCCTCATAAGCTGCCTATTTAGATAAGCCTTCCTAACCTCACCCTCTCTTGTAAAGAAATTGCCTTTTACCTCTTTTTTTTGCCACTATTTGCACACTATTCTCTATTTTTGCATGTGCACCCTTATGAATTTTTTCCTTATTATGCATTCTCTCTATTTTCTCTCCTTTTAGCTCTATAATCTCATACCTCCTTGGCTTTTCTCATAACTCTTCTTTTTCTTGTGCACCTTTTCTTTTTCATGTGCACTCTCACATTCACTCAAAATATTTTGATCTTCATACACTTCCTTAGGCATCATAGGTAATAAATTGATAGATTTACCATTCATCTTAAATGAATATTTGTTAGAAAATCCATCATGTGTAACACACCTATCATATTGCGAAGGACGTCCTAATAATATATGATTAGCATATATATGTATTACATCACATAAGACCTCATCTTGATAACTGTAAGACCCATCTTTTTGAATACGTAATCTTGCCGTATGTATTACATTTTTATACATGGTAGAATAGTATACTTAATTTAAGTTTGGGAATGTGCATGAATTGTAGAGAAGGACCTAATTGTAAGGAAAGTTTAGAGTAGATTTTCACAATAGAAAGTTAGAGGCTATTGTGTATTAGTCCCCTTTCCCTTTCATTATGGGGGATGAAGATATTATGATGATAAATACCCATAATTATCTAGATTATTATTATTATTATTATTATTATAATAATAATAATAATAATAATAATTATTATTATTATTATTATTGTTATTTTAGTTATAATTATGCATTTGTGAGGGGGGACACCTGTGGGGGCAATTGGAGGCTTTTGAATCCTATGTGTGTGTGTGTGTATGTGTGTATATGTAGGAGTAGAGTGTAGAGATTGGAGAAGAAGAGTGATTTCTTGATAGATTTTTAAGAGTTTTTGATCTTGTTCAAGTTATCAAACAATAGTTTTGAGAAGTTTTGGGAGGTCTTTAATCAATTGGAGCATCAATTGGTAAGTTTTATATGCATTTTTGTGTTGATTGAAGTTGAGTTTTATTGGTTGCAAATTCCTGCCCTGTTTTTCCTATTTTTCAGTCCTAGAGTTTTTGCCATAACTTTAGCTACAAAGCTCTAATTTAAGCATGGTTAGAGGCTTTGAAAACTTTAAATAGTCCTCTACAACGTTTATGTTTTAAGCTTGATTTGAATATATTATTAGAAAGGTTTAATAGGCATTGACATTTTAATGCTCATGTTGATGGCCCTGTTCTACCCGAATGGATTCAAAAATCCATAAATCATTCTATACAGATCTGATTTAAGTAATTCCAATTGAAATTGATGATAGGCTTATAATACTAGCTTTAGAGGAAGATTAGGTGATTGGACTTGGGTGTCCATCTTTTGGCTATATTGAAATTTGAGCATCAAGTTGTACTTAGTGAGTCTGGGTGAAATTACAATGTTTGCTATGTGAAATTGATATATGGTTGTGTATAGAAGTTGACAAAGATAGAGGAGACCCCACTCATTAGGAGAAGCTTATCTTTTATAAGGAGTTGAAAGCCTTTAGTAAGTAATTATTAATATAATTGATATATATGTTGATTCTCATATTTAAATATCAATTGTATTACTGTGTGGGTTGCGCAAACCATTTAATGTGGCAAGTAATGATATATATATATTGATTGTGAGAATATTAAATTGAGATTGAATGTGGTATGAAGTGAAGTTTGGCTATAAATGTGAATGGTGTATATTTATATAAATATTGTTTGATTGTGAGGAATGTGAGATATGTGTGTGATAGTGGGGCTGAGCCAGGTGAATAGCTTCCACTGATTGTGAGATCTGAGGCTGAGCAGGGCGGATAGTCTTAGAAGTGGCAACATAATACATATAAATTATGAGAAATAGGAAAGCTGAGTTGGGCGGATAGTCTCAAAAAGTGGCACTTATGTTAAAAATGTGAAATTATGAGGATAAAGCCTAAGTTTGCTATGTGTGTGAGGAAATCATGTGACGATGGATCTGGCCAGATAACCAATGTGCATGGATATGTATTCGTGCATTTGTGCTTGCATATAAATGTTGAATTCTGATTTTAATATGAGATGTGAATGTAATGGTCATGGTTGTGTGTTGATATTTATTTATATACATACATATGTATGTATTATTAATTATTAGTATTCTATTGATGATATTGAGTTGTGAAATGGTTACGAATTACTTGGGATATTGTGAAAATGGACTATTAGGTTGAGGACACGGGGTTGAGACACGGGCGTGTCTCAGACCGTGTGATAAGACATGGGTGTGTCTAACTAGAAACTTTCAGCTATGAGCAGACACTGGCGCTCGCCAGTGGACTTTGAGGCAGAAACATGGCCGTGTTTATGGCCGTGTCTCGATGAAGCTTTTGATCAGTAGACTACACGGGTAGAGAGACGACCGTGTAGTCCAATTTTAGTTGTTTAATTAATTTGTATTAATTAGTTCTTGAGATGTTTTATTTATAGCATTATATTAATAATTGCTTATTGAGTTGCAAGCTCATCCTTTTGCAATTATGTTTTTTAGGATATAGATAGATAGAGCTTGAGGTGTGCATTTGTTAGTGTGCTCAGGTGGGTCAGAGGTGAGCTTAGTGTTACATTCCATCCTCATTAACATTTTGCATTAGGGGCATTTTGTAATAATACCATGTATACATTTTGATATAGTGTAATGTATGTGTTGAGTGTTTATAATGTTTATGAATAATAATAGATGTTATATAATATATATTCTTGAGAAAAATTTTCTTAAGCCATATGTATATTTTATATTGTGGCCATGTGTATGTGGTATTTGAGAGTGCTACATTAAGTAGTATCAGAGCAGAGATTAGATTGCTTTAGGATATGAAACATAATGCATTAATGACATATCATGCATAAGTTATAGAAGACATGTAGTTGATGTGCGTTGTATATCTCAGGATGGATGAACACCAAGCACCTCGTACTAGTTCTGAAGAGTCGTCAGAGTTAGTCCATAGGCAAACCCCTATGCATATATTAGAAGAATCTGAACAATCTCAACCCCAAGCCCCTCCACTAGTTGTATATCCTTTTATGCAAGAATTTGTTCAAATGATGAGAATGATGGGCCAAAAGCCAACCGAGAGTACAATGGATGAAATTTATGAGAAGATATGGAAGAAAGGTGCAAAGGCCTTTATGGGTATCACTGACTCCACAGTAGCTGAGAAGTAGCTACAAAGCACCGAGAGGATTTTAGATCAGTTTGAATGCACTACTTAGAAGAGGGTGACTTATGCCGTATCATTGTTTGAGCAAGATGCTCTGGATTGGTAGGAGACAGTGCCGGGGAGCAAGAATGTACTTATAACCATGACTTGGGAAGAATTTTTGAGAGAATTTATAGAGAAATATACACCAGTAGTATATCATGACAGGAAGAAGATTGAGTTTCTGAAATTTAGATAAAATGATATATTTGTGGTTGACTATGAAGTACAATTTATGAGGTTATAAAAGTACGCTCTGGAGGAAGTAGCCACAGACGAATTGAAGAGGAATAAATTTGAGAAGGGATTGAACTTGGAAATTCGAGAGAAGATGGCAATAAAACCCCCGACCTATAGAGAGGTGTTGGAGACTTCTTTACGAGCCGAAGAGATTATAATAGAAAGGAATGAGATTGAAGCTAAAAAGAAGAAAACCAGTTGCACATTCACTACCCTGACCCAAAACTAGTGGTAGTTCATCCTTTAAAGGCTCTAGTTTTCAATGGAGCAGCTTCAGAAGATGAGACATGAGCCAATCCAACCAATCAAGGGGAGGATCTTTTGGCTAAGGATTTAGGAGATCTGATAGCTGAAAGGGGCTAGGTAGATCTATGAGCGGCGCATCGGCTCCGGTATGCAATAAATATGGCAGATTTCACTCAGGTGAATATTGGAGCTTTAGACCAAGTATGTGCTATTATTGCAGCCAACTTGGACACTTCATCAAAGATTATCTAGCAAGATGAAGTGCAGAAGGATCTCAGATGACTGTACGAAGTAGTGCCGGAGAGAATGTACCTTTGATCAATCGAGGAAGAGGCCGAGGTAGTAAAGGAGGTTGAGTTGGCACCTCGACCCAAGTAGGATCTGCTGGTCAACCTCAAGGCCAAGTAAGGATATATGCCATCACCCGATAAGAAGCTCTTGCAGCTCGAGACATGGTCACTGGTATATTTACTATCTTTGACCATGATGCTTTTGTATTGATACACCATGGATCTACATGTTCATTTGTATTGCATGAGTTTGCATTGAGAGTGCATGGTACAATTGAACCTTTAGAACATAGTCTATATATTTCTATGCCTGCCAGGGTATTGTCATAGTAAATTCAGTAATGAGAGCATGTCCTATACTAGTAGATAGTGAGATCTTATATGCATACTTGATAATTATTAAACTAGAAGAGTTTAATGTCATCTTGGGTATGGATTGGTTAGCAAAACATCATGCCGTTGTGAATTACTACACTAAGGAGGTAGTTATAGATATTTCAGGGAAGAGAAAGATAATATTGGTGGGTGAGAGAAAAAGTTATACCTGCTTGTTTAATTTCAGCAATGACTGCATTTTATTTAATTAGAGATGGGTCTGAGGCTTATTTATCTAATATTGTGGATACAACAAAGGTTAGAACTGGAGTAAGGGAGGTACCTATAGTTAGAGATTATCCTGATTTCTTTTGAATGAATTGCCGGGATTACCTCCATACCAAGAAGTAGATTTCGAGATTGAAATTGTTCTAAGGGCGGCATCGATAACAATTACTCCGTATAGAATGGCACCTACGGAGTTAAAGGAGTTGAAAAAGTAGCTATAAGAGTTGTTAGAGAAAAGGTTTATCAGACCAAGCATTTCACCATGGGGAGCTCCAGTCCTATTTATAAAGAAAAAGCATGGCAGTATGTAGTTATACATATACTACTGACAGTTGAATAGAATCATGGTGAAGAATAAATACCCATTGCCGAGGATTGATGATTTACTTGATCAACTGAAGGATGCTATAGTGTTTTAAAAGATAGATTTGAGATCGGGGTATTGACAACTTCGGGTGGTATAACCTTCTATTTCCCAGACTCCATTTAGAACTAGATATGGACATTATAAATTTCTAGTTATGCTTTCAGATTGACAAATGCACCTGCAGCATTCATGTCATTGATGAACCAAAACTTTCAATAATATATAGATCCATCGATGATATCCTCATTTATTCTCCAAGCAAGGAAGTGCATGAACAATATCTCTGAATAGCTTTATAGATATTACAAGATCAATAGTTATATGCCAAATTTAGTAAATGTGAATTTTGGATGGAAGAAATTGCTTTCCTTGGGCATATAGTTTTAAAGGAAGGTATGAAACCGGACCTATCAAAGATTAAAGCTATTATGGAGTGGGAAGCACCTAAAAATGTGACTGAGATTCAAAGTTTTCTAGGGCTGGCTGGCTATTATAGAAGATTTGTGAAGGATTTCTCTATTGTTGTAAGACATTTAACAAATTTGTTAAAGAAGAATGTGCAATTTCAGTGGACTGAACTCTGTCAATGCAGTTTTGAGAGGTTAAAGTAAGCACTTACTACCACTCTAGTGCTTGTATTACCAACCAGAGATGAAGGTTTTATGGTGTACACCAATGCTTCGGGACAAGGATTAGGTTGTGTTTTAATGCAAAATAGGAAGGTGATCACATATGCTTCAAGGCAATTACAAACTCATGAAGTTAGTTACCTTACCCACGATCTGGAGTTAGCTACCATTGTCCATGCGTTGAAGATTTGGAGACATTATTTATATGGAGAAACCTTTTCCACTTTCACTGATCACAATAGTTTAAAGTACATTTCCACTCAGAAGGAGTTGAATTTGAGGCAATGGAGGTGGATGGAGTTATTGAAGGACTATGATTGCACTATTGAGTATCATCCCGGAAAAACAAATGTAGTAGCCGATGCCTTAAGTTGCAAAACTGTAGAGATTGCTATTGGAACAATTTGTTATGAGAGAGAAAATCTTGTAGCATTACGAGCAATGAATGTTTTTTCAATGTTGGGGAAAACCATTTATCAGCTACTTTGTAAGTCAAATTGTCATTAGTGGATCAAATTAGAAGTGCTCAAATGGAAGATTCATATTTGAAGAGAATGAGAGAAAAAGTGGAAGCCAGAGTCAATACTTAGTTTGCAATTGGTAATCGAGTGTGCATTCTGGATGTCGGGGAATTAAAAAGACAAATTATGAATGAAGCACATACAGCTCCTTATGCGATGCATCCCGGTAGTACTAAAATGTATCGAGAATTGAAGTCATTTTATTGGTGGCCAACTATAAAAAAGGATATGGCAGAATTTATGGCAAAATGTTTGACATGTTAACAAGTAAAAGAAGAACATCAATCACCTATAGGAAGATTGCAATCTTTGAAGATTCCCGAGTGGAAATGGGAGAAGATAACGATGGATTTTGTTGTAGGATTGCCTCAAACTTTTTGAAGACATGATGCAATTTGGGTAATAGTTGATAGAATCACCAAATCCGCACATTTTCTGCCAATACAATAAACGGATTCTTTGGATAAGTTAGCTATTTTGTATGTGTTAGAGATAGTGAAGTTACATAGGGTACCATTGGTAATCGTGTCGGATAGAGATCTAAGATTTACATCCCATTTTTGGGATAGTCTACAAGGAGCATTGAGAACTAAATTACATTTCAGTACGACCTTTCATCCACAGACAGATGGAAAATTAAAAAGGGCAATTCAGACATTAGAAGATATAATGAGAGCTTGTACCTTGGAGTTTAAGGGCAATTGGGATGATCGTTTGCCATTGCTAGAATTTGCTTACAGCAATAGTTATCACTCTAGCATCGAAATGGTGCCTTATGAAGCTTTTATATGGGAGAAAATGTAAAAGTCCAATTTATTGGGATGTTGAGGGTTTGAGACAACTCAAAGGATTGGATTTAGTACAAGAAATAGTAGAGAAAATTTAAGTGGTTAAAAAATGTTTAAAAGCGGCTCAAGATTGTCAGAAAAGTTATGCGGATCGACATCCTCGAGAAATGGAGTATAATGTTGGAGAGAAGGTTTTCTTAAAGGTATCTCTATGGAAAGGAATTTTAAGATTAGGCAAATAAGGAAAATTGAGTCTAAGATACGTTGGACCTTGTGAGATTATTGAAAGGATTGAACCTTTGGCATATAAATTAGCTCTACCAAAGGAATTGTCTTCCATTCATGATGTATTTCATGTATCGATGTTAAGGCAATATCTATTAGATCTGAGTCACATCATACAAGAGCTGGAAATAGAAATCTCTGAGAAGCTAACTTGTGTGGAAGAACCAATAGAGATCTTAGATTGGAAGGTGAAGTAGTTGAGAAATAAATAAATTCTAATAGTAAAAGTGAAATGGAGCCACCATTCACCTAAAGAGGCTACATGGGAAGTGGAAGAGCAAATGAAGCAGAAATACCCATATCTTTTTCTGGAAGATGGTGAGTTATTAAAATTGAGGGAAAATTTTTTTTTTAAAGGTGGGGAGAAATGTAACACCCGCCTTTTTAAATATGTAATCCTGCCATATGTATTACATTTTATACATGGTAGAATAGTAGATTTAATTTAAGTTTAGGAATGTGCATGAATTATAGAGAAGAACCTAATTGTAAGGAAAGTTTGGAGTAGATTATCACAGTAGAAAGTTAAGGGCTATTATGTATTAGTCCCATTTCATTAAGGGGGAGGAAGATATTATGATGATGATAAATACTCATAATTATCTAGATTATTATTATTATTATTATTATTATTATTATTATTATTATTATTATTATTATTTTAGTTATAATTATGTATTTATGAGGAGGGACACCTATGGGGGCAATTGGAGGCAATTGGAGGCTTTTGATTGGAGTGTGTGTGTGTGTGTGTATATATGTGTATGTGTGGGAGTAGAGTGTAAAGATTGGACAAGAAGAGAAGAAGAGTGATTTCTTGATAGATTTTTGAGAGTTTTTGATCTTGCTCAAGTTATCAAATAATAGTTTTGAGAAGCTTTGGGAGGTTTTTGATCAATTGGAGCATCAATTGGTAAGTTTTACATGCATTTTTTTGTTGATTGAAGTTGAGTTTTATTGGTTGCAAATTCGTGCCCTATTTTCCCTATTTTTTAGTCCTAGAGTTTTTGCTATAACTTTGGCTATAGAGCTCCAATTTGAGCATGGTTGGTGGCTTTGAAAACTTTAGAGAGTCCTCTACAACTTTTATGTTTTGAACTTGATTTGAATTTATTATTAGAAAGGTTTAACAAGGGTCGACATTTTGATGCTTATGCTAATGGCCTTATTCTACCTGAATGGATTCAAAAATC
>CATIWO010053030.1:0-12946 GCA_949673435.1 Macaranga tanarius | reverse complement strand
AGGTTCTAGCATGGTAATTCCATATCAGTTATAAAAAGAAAAGATTAGGTGCATAAATTTCATAGATATTTTTTCAAGAATAGCCATGTCTAATTTATGCCAATTAAAGACTACTGATTCAAACTTAGACTTGGATTCTTGTTAAAAAACAGGAAGTTTTTAGCTTAAGAATAAAAAAAAAATATAGCTTAACTAACATGTTGGCCTTCTCATCCTTAGGCCTTATCAGAGATCGAGGGAAAGCTTTTTTATCAGGGCTATAGAAGAGCATGCATCATCTGCAAAAAGAGAGGATAAGAAACCGAAATCTCTGAGTGAAACCACCAAAATTCTTACAGTATACAAATTTCTCAATAATAGATATGAATGGGTCAATCATTTAATGTGCATTTACGTAGTAAGCAGAACTTTTTGTTATTTGGTTTTTGGTTAATTTATTTTGAAAATTTTATATCCATTTCATTTTTTATTTTTTTTTCAAAAACAAATTTGGATTCCTTTTTTTCTTCCTTCAGAATAGAAATTAAGGGCTACTATATTTTTCTCAAAAAAAAAAAAAAAAAAAAAAAAAACTGCTATGTTGATTCAATTAATTTTGACAGGATACTTACATATCAAAATTTTTTTAATTTGCTATTATTAGGTAGTAAATATGAATAGCTTTAATCCTCTCATGTAGGTAGTAAAAGCATCCACCTATATTTATAGTGCGTTAAAATAAATTCAATTATTAAAATATAAAGACAAATCAATATAAATTTGATTGAGAAAGTGGGCGAATTCTGATTTAACGAAGAATATAGTCTCAATTCTTTTTGTCTTCCCTTATAGTGGGCACATATATAACTATATAAGTTCACCCCTTTTCATTATCATGGCTTTTTTTTCTCATATTCTAATATAATTTTCAACTTTCTGCTCCGTGTCCTAACACCCTAATTAAAGCTAGTTTTGACTTTGTTCTAAAAAAGGGACCAACGAGGAATATTATTCATTTTGAATTTAAAAAAAAAAGAGAAAAATTAATCCCTTTGAAAATGAAAGAAGACGAAAAATAGTGGTACACAAGACTAACGTTTTATTTACAAAATTATTATGTAATAATTTAAATTCAATTTCTTAAAATGAAATTTTTTTTATTATAATTTTGATATTATTTTTATTGATTCAGGGGTGGAAAGAAGGGATAAGGAAAATTTTAACCCCGGGCAAATCTTAGGATGTTTTTATCATTTGATTATGGAATTTCATTTAAATTTGCCTTTCTAAATATTTTTTTTTGTGTGAACGAACTAATATCCAGAGTCTTTCCAATTATTAATGCTGCATACGTAGATAGTACTTGCAACTGCAAGACAGCAGTATATGTAACTCCTAAGCAAACTCACTTGACAGCTCCCAGTCCCAACTGCTCCTGCTGAACCAGACCTCCAGCACCATGATAAACAACCAGAACAAAGAAGAAAATTGTCTGAAAGCCACCATTTCAATCACTTCCCTCCGCTGCCGCTACTTGAAACAGACACTCACATGAGTTTGTTATCCGGATTTTTCTTAACTACTCTGGCACTTGTTAATTTTTTATTTTCCAAGTGTTACAGTACTCAAAGTATATCTACTTATAGGAGTTGATCTTGAAGTGCATAAATACTCTTATATTTTTGCGAAAACTTGCAGAGCGATATTGCACAATGATAGTGGAAGTGTATCTATACAAGTAGTTGATATAGCAATGGGTTGAGAGATTTTTTTTTTTGTCTCCTTTATTGGGTAAATTTTAAAATAGTTCTCCAATATATAGTTGAGAGATAAAACTAATAATATCAAGACAATTAAGAAAATAATAAAATAAATAAATAAATACAAAGTTAATTACAAAACTTATCCTTTAAGATAGAATATATCAGCTTCACCTATCTACTATTATATTTTTAGTTTTTACCATTTTATTTAAATATTAGATTTTAATTGATTTGATTATACATCAGGGTGTAACCATTTCCTTTTAAATGGACACAAACCCTTCATTCCAAAATACTCCTGGATAGGAGTTACTACTTGACTACTCCCCACTGCTATTTAGCAAACCTTTTTAGTGTCATAACTACCTATACATATGTCATACATCTTATAGTCAACGTAGTAGACAAGAAAAATCCTTATAAATGTACATGACCTCGGAAATCCTATTATCACGTATTGAAACATTCCTCCCCATAAAATCTGCATAGGTTTCACACATTTTCTTATCTGAGTTTTTCTGAGATTCTTGCTTACTTGCGTAAGTATGGTCGAATCTTCGTCTATCTCTAGATGTTTGCTGTTTCTGCTCTTATTTTCTGGGCTGCTGCTAGTCTGTTACCCTTTTTCCACAGAGCAGCCACTTTGCCATGACGAAGAGAGTGCTTCCTTGTTGCAATTCAAGGAAAGCCTGGTCATTGACTCCTCTGCTTGTGTTTTTGCTGCTAATTCTAGTAAGCTATCCTCATGGGGAGAAATGGGTGATTGTTGCTCATGGGATGGTATTGAGTGCGATAACAACACTGGCCATGTGATTGGCCTTGACCTTGCAAACAGTTGTCTTTATGGTTCCATCAATTCTAGCAGCAAACTCTTTCGCCTTGTTCATCTCACAAGTCTTAACCTTGCCTATAATAACTTCAATTATTCTACAATTCCTTCTGAAATTAAGAACCTTTCAAGTTTGACGTATTTAAATCTCTCTTCGTCTTCCTTTTCTGACCAAATTCCATCAGAAATCTTAGAGCTTTCCAATTTAAGTACCCTTGATCTCTTGAACAATCCATTACTGATGCTTCAGAAGCCTAGTCTAAGAGATCTAGTTGAAACATTCACCAATTTGACCCAACTTTATATAAGTCGTGTCACCATTTCTTCTACTGTGCCTCAAAGCTTAGCAAACTTGTCTTCTTTGTCATCCCTCATTCTAAGAGACTGTGGATTGCGGGGACAGTTTCCCGCCGGAATATTTCAACTACCAAACCTTCGTTTCCTTAACCTGATGTCAAATCCTGGTCTCACAGGGTATTTACCAGAATTTGAGGTGGATAGCCCACTTGAGATGTTAAGCCTTGAAGATACAAGTTTTTCTGGGCAGATACCGGATTCTATCGGTAACCTTAAATTATTGAACACTTTTGTTGCAAGAGGATGTCTTTTTTCAGGTCCAATACCATCTTCTATTGGAAAGCTTGCAAAATTTGTTGTCTTGGACCTTTCTTCTAATAATTTCTCTGGACAGATTCCTTCCTCCTTGGGCAATCTTCTCCAACTCTCTTATTTGTCACTTTCTGACAATAACTTCAGTCCTGGTACCCTGTTTTTGCTTGGTAACCTTACCAATCTTTCTTTTTTGGACTTGGCTAATACAAGTTTATATGGCGAAATTCCATCTTCTCTTAAAAACATGACACAACTTGCTGCTTTGTACCTCTACTCCAATGAACTTACTGGTCAGCTTCCAACTTGGCTGGGAAACCTTGCACAATTAGTTCAGCTTAAGCTTTTTAGCAACAAATTACAAGGTCCAATTCCAGACTCTATTTTTCAGCTTCCTAAGCTTCAGGTTCTTGAACTACACTACAATCAACTCAATGGCAGTTTAAGTTTTGATTCGTTTCTTAAATTAACAGATCTTTATAGTCTCCAATTATCAAGAAACCATTTGTCCCTGATCAGTAGCCCCAATATAGTCAGTGTTACTCTGCCCAAGTTTAAATACTTAGGATTGGGTTCATGCAATCTAAGCGAGTTCCCATTTTTCTTGCGCGGCCAAAATTATCTGCAGCTTTTGGAACTCTCCCACAACAGAATTGAGGGACTTATACCCAATTGGATATCGGACTTGGCTACTGAAAGTCTTAGGATTCTGAATTTAAATTCCAATTTTCTGACAGGTTTTGAGCAGCCCCTCATTTTTCTTCCATGGAGAAATTTGCTTGTCTTGAATTTAACCTCCAACAAGTTGCAAGGATCACCTCCAATTCCACTGCCTTCCATCTTCATCTACTTCGCTGGAAACAACAGATTCACTGGGGAAATTTCATCAGTTTTCTGCAACCTGACTTCGATTTTGGTTCTTGACTTGTCAAATAATAACTTGAATGGCTCGATTCCACAATGTTTGGGAAACTTGAGTAACTTTGTATCCATTCTGGATCTGCACAACAACAACCTCTCTGGCAATGTTCCCAACAGATTTACAAGTGACTGTGCATTAAGAATGATGGATTTGAGCCAAAACAAATTAGAAGGGAAGATACCAAGATCACTGGTCAATTGTATCAAGCTGGAGTCTCTTCATCTTGGAAATAATCAGATAAGGGATTTTTTCCCTTTTTGGTTGGGTATACTTCCAGAGTTAAAGTTGTTAATATTAAGGTCCAATGGATTGCTTGGTGCACTTGGGAATCCTGAAACCAATCATGCATTCCCTCACCTACAAATCGTGGATCTTTCTGACAACAACTTTACAGGTAAGCTACCATTGGAGTACTTCAGCAATTGGGTGGCCATGAGAAGTATGAATGAAGAACGATTGAAGTACATGGAAGCAAACATAAGTTTCCAAACACAAGATTTGTCGTGGAATAACCATTTCAGCTACTCAATTACAATGACAAACAAAGGCAGGGAGTTGGCATATGAGAGGGTTCAGGAATTCTTTGCAGCTGTTGATTTCTCGAGCAACAGGTTTGAAGGAGTAATCCCTGAAGAGATTGGAAATCTTAAAGGACTACAATTGCTAAACCTTTCCAACAACATTCTGTCTGGTCAAATTCCTGCATCCTTGGTGAACTTGAAAGAGCTTGAAGCTTTGGACCTTTCTGTGAATCAACTTTCAGGAGAGATACCAGTGCAATTGGCACAGTTAACATTTCTTGCTTTCTTGAATGTGTCGGAGAATAACCTGACAGGACCAATACCAGGAGGAAATCAATTCGCAACACTTCAAAACAATTCATTTGCAGGGAACTCGGGGCTGTGTGGATATCCTTTGTCAAAAGGATGTGGGGATAATAGAGGCTCACAGATAGCACCTTCAGAACCTGAAGAATCGGAGTCTCAATTTGAGTTCAATTGGAAGGTGGTGTTGGTTGGTTATGGAAGCGGATTGTTGATAGGAATTGTCACTGGGTCCTTGGTTAACGTTAGGAAGCATGAATGGATTATCAGAAAGTTTTCAAAGTTGCACCGGGTTTTCTCTTCTGGTACTTATGGTAAGGATTGAAAAATGTAGCTACACTTATTTTCTCCTAAACTGTATTCTAAAATAAATACGAACAAATGATGTGTTGTGCCCAAAATAAAATTTAACAAATACCAATCTTAATTTGTACCTATAGTCAAAGTGTGAAAGATCAAGTTTTTAATTGTATTTATACCAATATGGGTATTGTAGGAATATCCCCTAAAATGTGTTAGTTCTCACGTTGTATTTATAGTCAAATTGCAAATTTTCAAGGTCTCAATTCAAGCAGCAGAAATTGCCAATTTTTTTTTCTAAAAAAGAACCTTCATCTTCGAAAACTAAGTGCTTCAGTGTGTATTTTCATCCCCATATCAATACTTGACTTAAACATATACTAAAATTGCTCGATAATATAACTTCAATATATAATCTCGCACTACAGTAGCCCCAAATCCACTTCTAATTGATCAACCCAACTATATGATAATGCCATTGGTGAGAATTGAATCAATAGTCAAATGTACAATATAGAGGGATAAAAAAAAAAAGATGAATCCACCTACTAATTAATTGAGTTTGGATATCGTTAAATACATCTATGATCTACCTACCTATGATACACATAAGGTCGGATCATATAATAAAAATATACCATAAAAGAGTTATTTTTTTTTTTTATCAATTAGAATTTAATTCATTTAAAAAATATTCTAAAAATATTTTTTTTTGAATGCACGCCTTATATAGATATGAGCTAATAAATCTTAAAAATTGCTCAAGAAGAAATATAATATAATATAGATTAACACACAATATGATTTATAATACTCTTATAAATTTAACCGCAAAATAAGTCACATTTAGCAAATTAAGCCTAACAAGCTTAATCCTTTTTTCTAGCATAAAAAATATTGAAATTTACTAATTGGTTGGTTTGAATGATTAAACACAATTAAAGAACAAAAATAACGAATTTATAAAATAGAAGATACGAATAAAATATAAAAGTAAAAGAAGCAAATTAAATAAAACATAAATTTTATTTAATAAATTTTACAAAAAGAATCACTTTTCCCACGCATTTTGTTTGTTAATTTTTTTAAAAGTTACGTATCAAGTTTTTCTTATTATTTTGCTTTATAACATTAATTTGATTTAAAAAGTTAATGGCATACGTGCCTTTAGATTAATTTGTTTCTCAAACAGACCAATTAAAAAATAATGAATTATGCTAATTTTAAGTTAAAATAATGTCACTTTTTGCACAAATGAAAAATAAGATGATTAAATGTTATTTTATAAAAAAGGGAGCAAATCTGCAATTATTTCTTTTTTATAGCTAGTACTAGAAGTAACTTTTCTAAATCTAGATATCGGAGCTGCAACTTAGCATGTAGGTGTACATGGCGGTAGAGGTGGTCTTTTATCATGGCATACGGGCGTAGGATCTTGGATTGCTATTTGACTCTACAGCTCTTTTCGGCTTAGGAACTACTAGTTTACACTATATGTAACATAAAATTTACATTTATTCTGTAACTATTACAAGGCTGGAAATTAAAATCCACAAGAACTTGCCAACAGTACATTGATATTTATTGATTAATTAAATGGTCGCATTAGATATAGAGGAGCTGCGCGTCTTATTTGCATGGAAGTTTTGGTCATGGCCTTGTAGGTCTGTCATTGCCGGTGCATGGAATTTCGAGAGATCCGTAGTCGCAGTAGAAATCTTGGTCTAAAGGTGCTACAAGATAAACACACACACATTAATTAGGAGGGCAAATTTAAATGAAGAAGGTGTAAAATCTAGCACAACCTTGATTATATACAAGAAAAAAGAAAACACCGAAACTTGCGGGGTCTAGGACTAGTATAGTATAGTATAGTATATTATTCTCACCATTAAGTATTTCTCGAGAAACACATGTGGATGGACAAGCTATAATTGTAACCAACAGAAGCCCTAACAACACCACGCCAAAGCCTTTCATGATCTATGGTTATTTGAGTATATATGTAGCTAAAATTAAGTTGTTGCCTCCTCCTCCTCCTCTAATTTATATATAGAAAATTATATCAAATTTTAGTTGGTACTAATTTCTTTCTTCTTTCCTACGTAATGTTTATGAGTTGAAAATGAATAACCCATGGGTACGTAATTAATGCGCATTGGAACATTTCCTTTCTACCATTTTGCATGAAGTCCAAATTTCCTAATTAATTTTTTTTCTTTAGAAAAGGTAAAATGAAAAATATTGATGTCCTGTTGGTGAGTAAGAGATTTATTTCTGATCCATAACTGCCAAGTACTATATAACTTCTATATATATATATATATATATATATATATATCTTAAAATTTGAAGTTAAAATTCTCAACTATCTCTTCTTTTTCGCTATTGACCTCAATAATATAAAAAGAATAATAAAATTTTTTTATTTCTTAAAATATAACAAATATTAATTTTAAAAAATGAATTTAAATTTTTATATGATAATTTTCTAAAGAAAATATTTTTTTTATACGTGCAATTTACGATTATTTTTCGTCTTCTTTCATTTTCGAATTGATTTTTTTTTTCTTTCTTCATGTTCAAAATAAATAATATTACCGATTTTGGTCTCGTTCTAAAAAAAAAAGTCCAAGCTGGCTTTAATTAGAGTTTGTATCAGAACAAGACGTAGAGAAGAAAATTAAAAATCATATCAGAATATGAGAAAAGGATGCCACGAGAATGGCAGACCTAGCATTTCAAAGTACGGGGTAGGATTCTAATATTTTTTTCAAAAAAAAAAAATCTATATAAATTGAACTTATTTTACAAGAAATGATGAGGGAGGGGACGGGCAACAATCAAATATTAGGGGATAGAAATATAAATTTGAAGCGGCTTAATGGGTTTTGGGTAGTCTAGGGGCAATGACCCCCTTGATTCCGCTGATTCAGCCACTGAGAATGAGACTATATGAGAATAAAAAGCCATGCAATTGGTAACTGGTAAAGTCCGTCGTTAAATTAGAATTGGCCGGCTTTCTAAGTCAAATATATCGGACGGACTTTATATTTTAACAAATCAACTCATTTTAATTCATCAATGAGACTCACAATTATAATAAAATCCACAAAACTCACAGTAAGATTTTGATTCAACTGATTTAGATAACTGATAAAATAAATCTCTTCAATCAACTAAATTTTAGACGTTTAGTGAAATTTCAAAATTAGTAATTAATAGTTATTTTTATCCAAAATAACTATAAATTTGGTTAGTTCTATTTTGAAATTTTTTTCCATGAGCTATCTTTAATAAAAATAACTAATGATAGATAACTTTATTTAAATTAAATGTATATAATTAATTTTTTATAATTTATAATAAAATAAATATTATTTTAAATTATTTTATTATTTTAAATTTTAATTAGTAATTAAATAATTATAATACGTATATCTATAATTCTTTAAAAAAACTATAATGATTAAGATTTATATTTTAAAGCTCATTTTTAAATAATTTCTATTAATAATTTTAATCATATATAAATCAAAGACGGTTAATTATTATTTATTATTATATACTATTCTTAAATAATTTACATAATTAAAAATTATTATAAAAATATATAAAATTATGTTAAAAAATAAATTATACCCTTAAACATCATTTAACTACCAGTTATCAACTAATGCCAACTGCTACGAGCTATCAGCTATAAACAGCTGAATCAAATCCTTATTCTCACCATTGATGACGAGAAAACAAAACCTGTGAGAATTAGGACTAAAATACTTGTTCTCACCGTTAATTGATTCTCGGGCAAAATATATTTGTAGTTTAGAAACAATAATAATCAACTAATAAAACCAAAAAAAAAAAATCTATTCTCTTAAAAAAAAATGCCTATTATCTCCTATCATAATTATAAGCCGATAATACGTCTAATTATTAATCAATCTACATGTCTATTCAAAAAGTCCATACTCCTATTACAATTGCACATATCTCATCTTAAACAGAAGCCCCAACAACACCATGCCAAAGCTTTTCATTCTGGGTATTTGAGTATGTACTTATATAAGTTGTTGCCTCCGTGCCACTTTGATCTCTCTCCCTACATATATATATATATATATATATATATATATATATAAACTGCAATCAAATTATAAAAAACCAAGATGTGAAAAAAAACAAAGTAAATGAAAAATAAAGTTACCCTAGAATCTCCCTATATTAAGAATTTCTTGCAAAACGTATTATTCACTTGGCTGCTAAGCATTTATCCTATGCTGGGAGATTGCAATTGGTGAGGTTTGTTTTTTTGAGTATGCACACACATTGGTCTTCTCTTTTTATTCTCCCATTAGTAGTAATCAAAGAAATGGAGAGATTGTGTAGAAGTTATCAGCGGAAAGGAAATGGTAGTTTAAAAAGAGGGTGGTTTATTTAGCTAGGAAGCTGTTTGCAAGCCGAAAATTGAAGGAGGCCTTGGAATAAAACAGATTTTTGAGTAGAATCAAGCTGTTGTAACTGTTGGGAATTTTTAAGGAAATAGCTAAAAGTAACACTCACTTACTTATTAATTTCAAAAAATATGTGTCTTATATAGGCATACAAGCAAACTAAACATCTAAAAAATCTCAGCTAATGTGAGATATTACAGCAACTATTTATTGCTAATCAAAAACAAAAATTGAGAAAAATATTTCTAACTAAAAAGACTAATTCAAATTGACATAAATTTTGAATTATATGTGTTTGGGAGCTTCTTACCAATAAAGAGGCTTTGTGGGCTAGATGGGTTACAGAGAACAAGCTTAAAAGATTAAGCTTTTGGGGTATCACAAATCCTCATGAAGCATTATGGACTTGGAGACATCTTGTGAAGCTTAAGAGCAATATTGAGGATTTCTTCAGTTATAATTTGGGAAAAGGGGCTCATATGTCTTTTTGGGTTGACCCGTGGGTTAATGAACAATCCTTGATTGACAAATTTCCTGATGATTCAGATATTTCCAGGTATGCTACAGTGCAAGATTTGTGGAGAAGAGATCATTGGTGTTTGCCAGATCCATCTAATGAGATTGACAAACTGTGCTATCTGTGCTGGTCTATTTCTAGTTTCTTGTCTCTAGTGGCCACTTTTCTGTAATAACATCATAAGGTGTAGGGTCTATCTCTGTTGTCATGAATTTCTGAAATTAATTTTCATCTAATTAATTTAAAAGATGACGGTTGCTCTTATTTTGCACTATATTGGTATTTAAATAAATTAACCTTCCTATTAATTAATAAACACTCATTCATATGAATAATATGATGAAACTATGTCACAACACCTTTTGAAATTTACTTTTATTTATTCTGCTCTCATCACAAGGCTGGAAAATCCACAAGAATTTGTTAACGTTACGTCAATGGTTGTCAACTAAAGGGTCCGATGAGATTTGCATCTTAAATTCTTAATTAGCATGGAGGTGTACATGGTGCTGGAGGACTTGCCGGGCCAGTACAAATGGAGGGGGGAACAGCAGCGGGAGCAGTAGCTAATTCTGAAAAGGATGTTTTGGCTGATTAGGAGATCCTGCAGGGAAGCAGATTACGTCCTGGGTCCCCTCCACAGGCGCTACGGTATCAAAAGCAAGTGTAAATTCTGTTAAGAGACTTTCTATATTATCAATATATGTACATTGACAAGAAGAAAACAGGAACTTGTGGGATTTAATTAGGACTAGCTAGTATTATACGTGTGTATATATTCTCACCATTAAGTAATGTTCGAGCAACGTATGAGAACAAGCCATAATTGTAGCCAAGACAAGGCCTAACAACACCATGTCAAAGCCTTTCATTCTGGATATTTTGAGTACTTATGTAATATGTAGTTGCAAGCTGTTGCTTCTCCTCTAATTTATAGAGACTGTAATTAATCAAATGATAAAGACAAAAAACAAAATATTAAGAATTTCGCAAGAAAACATCAACTATTCCTCACCATCTATTATTTATTAATATTGTTTGTTTTATAATTTTGGAGCCACTTAAATGTCGGCTGAATTGTGCTACTAATTATCTTCCTATGGGACAGAGATGACTTTGAAAACAGATATTAATCTGCTATTAATTAGATTACATCAAAAATATAAATTATCTGCCAATATTTGTTGATTCAAGGAGAAAAAATTTAAATTTTCTTAACTAAAATTTTGAATTTGAGTCTTATGCATGAAGTCATATGTGCTGTAAAAATTTTATTTTCTTATGTGGTACACTCGACTTGAGCTTCCAAATAGTTGAAGTGTATGTATCTGTTAGATATTGAAAACATCAAATATATATATATTATTATAATTGATCCATGTTACGTCAGATTAATTAGACTTAAATTGAGCATAATTGACAACTTCGAATTCAAGAATTTGCTATGATATGTAATAGAACTTGATGTTATTGTTTTTGTTATATATATCAATTTAAGAACCTTGTACTTAACTTGAGAAAAACCTACACCTTCATAAATTTTAAAATGTTAAAGGTTTATAAAGTCTGATAGTGGCTCCCATCAAATAGTGTTTTCCTAATTGCATGAACATAGTTTATTTGGAGATGATTAAGAATCCAAACTCAACTTGGCTTCCTTACTATGATGTGATGAATATGCAACGACTAACATTACTATTATGTGATGCTTTTGAGTCTGTCCTTAAACATTCCTGTCTACAAAACTTGCAAAGTTTTCACACATTTGCTTATCTGATCATTAAGTATGGAACCATTTTCGTCTATCTTTAGATGTTTGCTGTTTCTGCTCTTATTTTCTTGGCTGCTGCTAGTATACTCACAGCAGCCATTTTGCCATGAGGAAGAGAGTACTTCCTTGTTGCAGTTCAAGGAAAGCCTTGTCACTGACACCTGTATTTGTGTTTCTGCTGCTAATTTTAGTAAGGCATCCTCATAGGGAGAAATGGGTGATTATTGCTTCTGGGATGGTATCAAGTGTGATAACAACGGGCCATATGATTGCTCTTGACCTCGCTAGCAGTTGTCTTTATGGTTCAATCAACTCTAGCAGCAGCCTCTTTGGCCATGTTCATCTCACAAGTCTTAACCTTGCTTACAATAAACTTTGGTTACTCTACAATTCCTCCTGAAATTAAGAACCTTTCAAGTTTGACATATTTAAATCTCTCTTCCCTTTTTTTTTTTTTTTTCCTGACCAAATTCCATCAGAAATATTACAGCTTTCCAGTTTATTTTCCCCTGATCTCTCAGGAAATCCATTATTGATGCTTCAAAAGCCAAGTCTAAAAGACCTAGTTGAAATATTAACACCAATCTTCATTTAAGCGGTGTCACCATTTCTTCTGCGGTACCTCAAAGCATAGCAAACTTGTCTTCTTTGTCATCTGTCCTTCTCAGAGACTGTGGATGTGAGATTTGCATCCTCATAACAGGGCTATTTACCAAATTGTGGTTCAAAATTTCCAAAATTCTTTTTTTGTGGTTGTTTTTCAAAAAATTCCAACTTTTGTGGTTATTTTTTAAAAAAATTCCAAATTTGTAGTTCGGTTTGACCGAAAATTTTTTTTGACTTTTTTTAGGGGCCATTTCGCCTGTGGGAGTGGCGAAATGGCCCCTTGGCCATTTCAGGGCCATTTCGCCAGTCCCACAGGCGAAATGGCCAAGTCATTTCGCCTGTGGGACTGGCGAAATGCCTTGACCGAACCGA
>CATIWO010052959.1:0-21056 GCA_949673435.1 Macaranga tanarius | reverse complement strand
TGTGATCACCGAAAGAAATACATTTCTGATGAGAATTAACGATGATCTGCAAAAGAAAATTAAGAGCTTAACCAATGATCTTGAAAGATTCATAAATGGAAGATAAAATCTTAATATTTTATTAGAAAACCAATGGTTTTTAAACGAAAAATCAGGATTAGGTTTTACTGGATTTGTGAAAAACAGAAAATATGCCTCTTACTTTGTTAAATAGGTCTCTTCAAGTCACACACATCTCACATACTTTTATTGTAATTATAAAGGACATGTCTTAAAATTCTGTGCTTATAAGAAAGGCTTTTCTAAAGCTAAATTGGTCTAGGTACCAAATGGTACTAAGCTATTTTTTGAGACTAACCTATTAGGACTCAAATTAGTTTGGGTACCTAAAACTAACTGATCCCTTGTAGGTCTGCCTCAAGAGCAAGAGTGTTCAAGAAAAATGGTACGTGGATAGTGCTTGCTCTAGGCATATGACGGGTGACAAGTCAAAGTTTACCCAACTGAAGCTGCAAAATAGGGGATCCATTAGTTTTGGAGACAACAACAAAGGAAAGATAGTTGGCATCGGAATAGTTGGAGCTAATCCTTCCATCGAAGAAGTATCACTGGTTAAAGGTTTGAAGTTTAATCTGATCAGTATCAGTCAGTTGTATGATAAGAATAGGAGAGTCATCTTTGAGCCTACTCACTGTGAAGTTCAAGATATGCATGATAATCAGACTCTGTTTGTTAGTGATAGATTTAAAAATGTATACTTAGTTGATTTTAAAAATTTGCACTGTGCATCTGATTTATGTTTGGTATCTGTTGAGGAAGATATTTGGCTATGGCATAAAAGATTAGGTCATGCAAGTATGAATCTGATTTCTAAGCTTTCCAAAAATGAGCTTATGAAAGGTCTACCAAAGCTGAAATTTAAAAAAGACATTGTTTATGATGCTTGTTAATTAGGCAAACAAACAAGGTCTTCATTCAAATCTAAAGGCAAGATCTCAACTAGCAAACCATTTAAACTATTACATCTTGATTTGTTTGGTCCAGTCATGCCATATAGTCTAGGAGGCAAGTCATATGCATTTGTTATAGTGGATGATTATACTAGATATACTTAGACCCTTTTCCTAGCCAAAAAGGAAGAGGTATGTAACAAATTTACTAGTCTTTGTAGAAAGCTTCAAAATTAGAAAGGATACAATATCATAAATCTTCAAAGTGATCATGGAATAGAATTTGAAAACAAACAGTTTGAAGAGCTATGTGATGAGTTTGGAATCAGTCACAACTTTTCAGCTCCAAGAACTCCCCAACAGAATGGAGTTGTGGAAAGAAAGAACAAAACCTTGCAAGAGATGGCATGCACAATGCTTAGTGAAGCTAATTTGCCAAAGTATTTTTGGGCCGAAGCCATAAATACAATATGCTACATCTTGAATAGAGCTTTGGTAAGATCCTTCTTGAAAAAGACACCCTATGAGCTGTGGAAAGGTAAAAAGCCTAGCATAAGCTATTTTAAGGTGTTTGGTTGTAAATGCTTTATTCACAATAATAAAAAAGATCAGCTAGCCAAATTTGATGCAAAATTAGATGAGGAAATTTTTCTAGGCTATTCTGATCATAGTAGGGACTTCAGAGTTTTTAACAAAAGAAATCTTGTTGTTGAAGAATCTGTATATATTGTCTTCAAAGAAACTAACCAAACTCTACCAAGTAGAGATGTTGTAGATGATTTTTTTATAGCTACTGAAAGTTCCATATATGAACCAGCTGAAAAGATTAATGAACAAACTCAAAAGAAATAATCTGCTTCAGAAGAGAATGCTGAAGCTAATCTGGAAGGACAGTAAGACTTGACAAAAGGAAGGTTGCCAGAGAATGAAAATTAGCCTGAAGGAGAAAACCAGACTAAAGAAAGATAGAATGATCAGTAGTTCCTACATCTTGATCTACCCAAGGAATAGAGATATCACAAATACCACTCCAAGGAGAACATGCTGACCAGTCCATCCGACAAAGTGGCCATAAGAAGTAGTATCAGAAAGATGATGGATGGCGTAGCCTTTGTGTTAAAAATAGAGCCAAAGGGCATAAAGGAAGCGCAAGAATATGAAAATTGGATCATGGCCATGCAAGAAGAGCTAAATCAGTTTGAAAGAAATAGTGTCAAGAAATTAGTTCCAAAGCCTAAAGATCACACAATCATTGGAACCAAGTGGGTCTTCAGAAATAAGCTTGATGAGTTTGGAACAAGGCTAGACTAGTTGTCAAAGGTTACAACTAAGAAGAGGGAATTGATTTTGACGAGACTTTTACACCTATGGCTAGACTTGAAGCGATTCAAATATTGTGTGCGTTTGCCTTCTATAAAAACTTCAAGCTATTTTAGATGGATATTAAAAGTGCCTTCTTGAATGGGTATCTCAATGAAGAAGTCTATATGAATCAGCCTCCTGGCTTTAAGATACATGATAAGCCCAACCATGTGTACAGATTAACAAAAGCATTGTATAGTCTGAAATAAGCTCCTAGAGCTTGGTATGAAAGGCTAAGTAAGTTTTTGCTAGAAAATGGATTTATAAGAGTCAAAGTGGACGAGACTCTTTTCACAAGAAATCAGACTGAAGATATTCTGATTATCCAAATTTATGTGGATGATATTATTTTTGGAGCAACCAAAGAAAGCTTGTGCAAGGAATTCTTAGACTTGATGAAAAATGAATTCGAGATGAGCATGATGGGGGAACTGAATTTCTTTTTAAAATTACAAATCAGACAGTGTAAGGATGGTATCTTCTTAAATCAGTTCAAGTATGTGAAAGAAATGCTGAAGAAATTCAAGCTGTTTGATGCTAAAATCAACAAGACACCAATGAGCACCACAATAAAATTAGACAAAGATGAAAAAGGTAAACAGGTAAACAACAAGATGTATAGAGGTATGATTGGATCATTACTTTATATTATTGCTAGTTGACTTGATATTCATTTCAGTGTCTATTTATGCGCATGTTTTCAAGCTAATCCTAAGGAATCTCACATGATAGCTGTGAAAAGGATTTTTAGGTATCTAGTGGAAACCCAAGGTCTAGGCCTATGGTACCCTAAAGATACATCCTTTGATCTTGTGGGATATAGTGATGCTGATTTTACAGGAAGTAGAATGGCTAGGAAAAGCACATTTGGAATTTATCGGTTTCTTGGCAGCGGATTAGTCTCATAGTTCAGCAAGAAATAGACTTCAGTGGCATTATCAACCGCTGAAGCTGAATACATTGCTGTTGGAAGTTGTGTTGCACAAATTCTTTGGATAAAATAAGAATTAGAAGATTATGGAATGAGGTACTCTCAAATTCCTATCTATTGTGATAATACAAGTGCAATCAATTTATCCAAGAATCTTGTGAAACATTCTAGGATAAAACATATTGAAATTAGGCATCATTTCATAAAGGATCATGTGTTGAATGGTGACATCAAGTTGATTTTTGTGCCTACTGACATGCAACTTGCTGACATTTTTACAAAGCCTTTGAGTAAAGATCATTTTTGCAAAATTAGAACAGAGTTAGGAGTTATTGATCTGGATGCATAATTTTTTTAAAAAAGCTATTTTTGCTTGAAAATATTTTTCCCCTTCATGAATTAATTATCTTAAATAAGATAGATTATGAGTCTCGATTAATTTCTTTTTGAATTAAATCGATTGGGTACAGTTGCATATTGAAAAATCAGAGTAGCGATATTTTCTCATGACGGTGTCTCTTTAGAAAAGACACACCTGCTCATTTTAAAAACTGTATCAGTTATTAGTCTTTGAATATTTTGACACGTTAGCCTAAATGGAAAACGCTACGTGCCTTAGAGAGAAAATAGGATAGGCATGCATTTGCATAATAAGTTAATTTTTTTTGGAAACTGGAAAGGTTGTGTCTGCTGGATAATAACGTAAAATACTTTTTTATCCAATGGTTATTATGAATCCTCTTCTCATTAAATACCCACTATCTATTCCTTTTCAAACCCACATTCATTTTTCTCTAAACTCGAAACTCTCCTCTCTATTCTGATATGTTCATTCTCAAAGAAATCTAAGGAAAGCAATCTCTTTTTACTAAGATGAGTGATTCAAGCAAGAAGAGAAAGGACTTCAAAGAAATAGACGCTAATTCTCCAAAACAGTCCTAGAAAAAGATGAAGATCGAAAAAGGTAACAAAAAGTCGAAAGGGATTGAGTTGAAGATTCCCACAACAAATTGATTCCTCCAAAGATAATCGACTGGGAATTTTTCAAAAGTTCTGATTTTCCCTTGAAAGAGTAGTTCTCAGTTCAATAATGGATCAGCTTAATGAAAATCAAGGAAGATGTGTATGAAAATCTGGTTCGTCAGTTTTATGGGTCAGTAAAAGAAATCGATTCAGAAGAATTTGAAGTTGTTCTAAAAGGAGAAAAGTACCTTATTTCTCTAGAAACCATCTCTGAAGCCTTCAACATTCCGAATTGCGGTGCAAGACTGGCAAAGAAAGCTGATTTAAAGAAAATCAAAAGCTTTGATGAAGAAGAATTCAAAAAGAAAGTCTATGGAATCTCTAAAATCAAAGCCACCGAGAATGTAAGTTCTGCCTCTCTCTCTCAAGATTTAAGAATTATGCACAAGTTCATTACTTGCTTCTTAGCTACCATAACTGGATAGCCTTGATTATGTGAATAGTGTTGAATTGTGCATAATGTGGTATTTGATCAGAAAGGAAAGCTTTAATCTGTGTTATTTGATTATGGGTCTAATGACGAGCCTGACAAAATCTAAAGGGCTACCTTATGCCATGATTTTAATAAAGCTCTTCAAGTTTCTAGAAGTTGATTTAAGTGATGAAACCTTTGAGAAGATTGAGAAATCTGAAGTAATCTCAAAGTCATTTGTGCTAAAGATCAAGTCCAAGTCAAAAATCACAGAGATTGAAGAAGTAGAACTAAAAAAGGAGGAAATCAAGAAAGCTGAAGTTGATCCCAAGAAAAAGTTGAAACCTGTTAAGAAAGAAAAACCTGAGAAGAAAGAAGAAGAACATAAAAATTCTGCTCCTGCTAGTTCCACCACCATCTCTGATGGAAAGTTGAGTTAAAAAGCTAAAGGAAAAGCAATTGTCGAAGAGGAAACTGGAGCTGATTCTGATTCTGAAATAAGAGTAGATCCCGACAGGCTTTCTGACGAAATCATGAAAAGAGCCCATCAAGGATTCAAAATAAGAGACAGTCCAAGGAAGAAACAAAGCAAAGAAGACTAGTCTGAAGCTGAAATTACAGTATCAGGTAGCACTGAGAAGCTAGAGTCCAAAAAATTCAGCTCTAAAAAAGAAGAAGATATAGAGGAAAAGAAGAGCTCTGAAGCTGCTTCTGAAGAAAAAGTGGATACTGTAATTTAAGATGTTCTGAATGCTGTGCAAGAAAAGCCAATAGAAGAAGAAAAAGAGTCTGAAAAGGAAGAGGTTGAGGATGCCAATGAAAAAAAGATCGAGGAATAGTTGGAAGCTGAAAGTGCTAAGAAACAGGCTGACAAACCGATAGAATATGAGCCAACAATGAAAGATTCTACTAAGGAACCGTCTGAACAGCTAAAGGGTCAAATGATAAAGGATGAAGTAAAGCTCAAAATGGCAAGAAAATTTCTATCTTCTGCAGCAACCAGATTTCAAGCCTTGATAGATAGCTGCCAAGCTGGTTTTGACAAGTTTGTTGACAAATATGAAGCTGCATTGGCTGATCATTATAGGGTACTTCTCAATCATCCTCTCCCTTCTGCTTCAGTTGCTTTGTCAAAGAAAGAAGAGACAGTGCAGTCCAAGGATGCTGACCAGGGTGAACAGATGAAATCCAAACCCGGTTACAAGCTCAAATATAAAGCCCAAAAGAAATAAATTCCACCTACCCATCGGGTAACCCAACAAACACTGAAACCATCCTCAGATCTAACAGCTTAAGTCTTTTCATATTTTTAGATCACAAAATTAGTTTCTTATTTAAGTATGTGCTTGCTTTATTTTTAACTCTAGACTCTTAATATTTTTTTGTTTAGACTACAGTTGCTACTCTTTCATTACTTTCTTTTTGACTGATGACAAAAAGGGGGAGTAGAATTAGTATAGTATTAAATTAAGTTTTTTTAATCTGTGTCCTATAGTTTTTATTAGTCTCTTTTTTGTATGAACTGCAGGCTAATTTATTTTGTTCTTAGCTCGCTAAATCTACATCTTTTCATTTGATTCTCACTTGGTGTGCGCTTTTATTTTTCATTGCTCTGATATATCTTTTAATTCTGGTTTGATCAATTTGTAGCTTATCTTATCATTTCCTTCAAAGATATTAATGAAAAATTGATTGTCTATTAAATTTATCAGCATAAATTTAGGGGGAGAAAAGTTTTTTTATAATAAAATCAGTTTCAGAAATTTTTCATATTGTATACTATTTTCTACATATGTCTCTTTGTACATATTTATGTTAAATGTCCTTATCATTCGAAAATAAGTTATTTTTATCAAGTTTTGTCATCATCAAAAAGGGGGAGATTATTGCAAAGGTTCAACCTGAGCCTAATTTCTAAGCCTGATTTTGATGAGTAACAAAAATGATAAAAATAATATTGTTGCCAATGTGTTTAAATCGAGATATATGAAAGTAAGCAAATTGGTGAGAAAATGGTAAATATGTGTGTGAACGCAAATAGTAAAGAATGAAGTTGAGTTATCAAGTGGAAAAGCCCATCGAGCCTAAATGCAAGATGCTAAAGGGTATTTCAGTAATTGAAGAAATTAGCTTTATATGTGAAAAGTACTTGAGAGAAAATCTACACCATTCATCTCATAAATCTAATGGTTTTCAAGCTCTGTACTTTATTTCTATTTTTGGCTAAAAAGACAAAGAAACATTTTCTGTAGTTGGGCTAATTCTATACATCAGTAGAACAAATAGCTCTGTGACACCTGTCTCTCTGTCTCTTATCATTTCTGGAGACAAAGCAGCACAACACATACTTCTGCATTGCACTCACTCTTACACAAGCTATGCACAACGTATTTTGGTAGTAGAGCACGATTTGTCTTTATTTATTTTATTAAAATAATTTTGTGATTGGTTCAAATGATATCACTTTCCAGCTCAGCCCTTAGTATAAATAGGTCATTCTATTTTCAGTAAAGGGTAGAGAGCATTACATTGTAAAATTATTTTGCATTGCACTTCATACATTACTCATTTGCTCTCTCAAGTGCTTATAGGATTCATTTGTATTTTCTTGAGTGATTTCTGAGAGAAAAACATTGAAAATCTTTTGTAATCAAGTGAAGAAGGTCTTTAAGCACCTATTGATAAACTTGCGGTATAAGTTTCCTAGTTGATCTACAAAACTAGTGGTGAGCAGCAGTTTTCTAGTTCTGTGCGAAAACCAGTGAGTTGCAGTTTGTCTGAAGCTGTTTGAAAACTAAATACGGAGTAGTTTCTGAATCTGTTTGAAAATTAGTTTCTGAGGTAGTTCTAGCAATAGGGTAGTTGTGGATAGGACTGTACTCAAAGGCTTATTTCTTGCCCGTTAAAAGAGACTGAGATTGAGAGAAAATCTTGAGGAGTGCCTCAAGGAGTAGATGTAGGCAGGTAGTCGAACCACGATAAAATCGCTGTGTCTAATTTCTCTTCTCTTTGCTCCTTATCTTTGGTTTCATGCATGTTCACAATTATTTATGGTTCTGAGTTTTACTGTCGATTTATTTTCAACTAAGTTCCTGCTTCAAAATTAGCTTATATGATTGCACTATTTTCCTTCATGTATTTGTTCTGATTCCTTATTCAAAAATCCAAAAATATTAGTTTTACTCAGTTAGTAGATCTTTTCCACTTTTTCAATATTCAGCTTTGATATCATGCCTTTTTAAATTGAGTTTTTCACCAGATTTGATAGCTTAGAGAAATAGCTTTTTATAACCTCCGTTGTGCTAGTTTTTGTTAAAATTGGCTTTTCAAGTTTTATACCATTTTTCAAAAAGAGATCAATTCACCCCCACCCCCCCTCTTAAGCAGCCTATCGGACCTAACAAAAATCATTTTGATGTCCAATTTCACTTAAATTTTTATGAAAATAAATAGGATAATTTATAAAATAATAAGTTTTTTTTTTCAAAGATAAAATTTTGTTGATTGGAGTAAACATAACAAGTGATGCATAAAATATAAAGAAGTTTATAGCTTACGTTTAAAAAATAAAGAAATTTATAGCTTAAAAATTTGCACATAAATAAACAAAATAAAGTTTTGCAAAAAATCTAACCAAATTTGAACAAATTCTTTTCAAAACTATCACTTAAAACTTTGCTAAAAATAACAATGGTTGAATTTAAAGTTTCACCCCTAAACTTTACACAATTAACCTATGACGTCCCTCAACTTTTATTATTTTTTATTCAATTTTTAAACTTTTATTTTAAATTATTTTCATCCTTAAATTTATATTTTTCAATTTTATTTAACTCAAATAATATCAAAATAGATAAAAATATTTAACATGCTAAAAATTAGTCTCAAAATAATCAATTACAATAAAAATTAATATAAAAAAGTAAGAAAAAATTATTTTTAATTATATTACTTCTCTTAATTTAACATTATTTTAGTACATACAAGTTCTTTTTGCATCCATATCAACATTCATTTCTAAAAAATATTAATTTTATGTATTGCAGGGATTAAAAATGTTCAAAATAAAAGTTTAAAGATTGAATGGAAAATAATGAAAGTTGAAAGGTATCAAAAATTAATCATGTAAAGTTCAAGGTGAAACTATGCATTTGGCCAATTGACAATACTTGTTCTTTAATCTAATGATATAGAGATTTTCAAAGAGAAATGGATAAAGATAAAGTATTTGACATAAATTCTACCATAACTCTTAAAGTCTTTAAACTCTTGCAAAACTATATAAAAAGACTAATTAAAAAGTGTCATCAAAGGAATGAAAAAAAAAACAAAAAAAAAAACTCACATTGTTGGTTAGTCTTTCAATCTTCACTTCATCTTATCATTTCTCTTATAAAAGCCCATGAAAGCAAAATCTCAACTAAAAAAATATCAAAACAAGGCTCTTGCTAATATGCAAATGTTTGTATTTATACAAAAGAAATTATAACCATTAAATAATTTTTTATTTAATTATAATCATCGATTATCCTTGTGTATCAATACCTATAATATGTATCAATGACTATAATTAAATAAATATTAATTTAATACACTGAAGAAAGATTATCAAAAGTAAAAGTAAAAAATAAAGGAGAAGATAATGATAAAAATAAGGAAGGGTTATTTGCTAGCAAATAGCCTCTGAACCACCATCAATTTTTTTCCCTCTCAATTTTCTCTTTCTGACAGTTAGGCTTTTTTCAATAAGTATTTGAGCAACCATAAATAATAGGTATCTTAGTCATATTTTATATTTTAGGGATAAGTACATATCAATACCCTGTAATTTAATTGTTTTAGCATCAGAGGTTTGTGGTTGTTTTTGTTACACTTCAAAATCTTATGGTTTCATATTTATAGCATATAAGTGACAAAATTTGTTACAACTCATAATTTCTCTTACTTCAAGCATTTAAAAATTAAAGTTTTAATACAATTCAATAGAGAAGATGATGCATATGGACAAACGAACACAAAATCCAATTCAAATCCTTTGAATTATGATGGCGGACCAATCACGAGATCTCGAGCTAAGAGGATAAAAGATGCTGCCAAGAAACTTGTACAAAGGAGTCTTGAGTCTTTGGGACAAAAAGGAGATGATTTGGAAGAGACTAAGTTAATTAATTTACATAGTTGTGCTCAGGCCGATACATGCCTGTGTGTATCTTTGCACGGCCGTGTTGCATGTTCGTGAATTGTCCCGAGCCAAACACGGATCGTTACACGCCCGTGTCCCAGGTCGTGTTTCTATACACGCCATATGTTCTAAGGCCATATTCCAAGATACGCCCGTGCTTATTTCTGAAGTGTCATCTGCATGATACACGGTCAAATGATATGCCCGTGTATAAAACCGTGTAGCTATCTGGATTTCTGATGAGACATCAAAACATGCCCATGTATGATCAAGTCAAGCCCGTGTTCCAAGCCGTGTTGGAGTCTATCAAAATTTGCTAAATTTCTCGGAACTTGTACACGCCCGTGTCTCGATGATGAATTTTTATCTAATTAGGATTTTCTTTATATTTTCTTTATTAATTAGAGTTTGTGTTTAATTAGAATTGTCATTGTTATTTATAATGAGTTGTTTTCTTTCAGAATAAGTTTAGGTTTAGTATTAAAAGTCTATAAATACTTGTATCAAACATTATTATTAAATAGTTGATTAATTTGATTCAAATTCTTAATTGAATTTTCTTGAGTTCTTGTGAGAGCTAAAACCTGAATTTGCTTCGAGTGTTTTGCAATTTCAACCCCTGATAATTAGAGGTGCTAGTTGTTTGATAACTAGTGTTGCTAATTCCTATCAAAGTTTATACTATATAGATCATTGGGCAACGATTACAATAGATTGTTACGGATCCTAGTTGTTAGATAATTAGTGAGACGCATCAGTTTGGTATCAGAGCTTTGGCTCTAGTGTAAACTATATATCCCTAGCGTAGTATTTGTTTATTGATAAAAAAAATTATTCAAAGTTCATCCGTATTAAAATTTCATCAAGTGATTTGGCCTCAATAAAATTGAAGGAAGCCATATTGATCATCATCCGTTGCATTAGCAAAATTCTGGGTAAGCAAATCACCCTTTGAAAACTCATTAATTTTCATATTTTCTACTTATTTTTCTTTGTTTACCTACCCTACATCATTCTACATCGTTAGACCCTTCTTTCTACCCGTTAAATACCCAAAATTCATGCATAAATAAACCCTAAATTTCAGACATACCTGAAATCACCCAAAACAGCCCTATTCTTACATCTTTTAGCTTATCTTTCACTGATAACTTTAGTTATCTAGTTTGATTTGTAATTCTTTTAGAAGTAGTAAAAGTATAGCTCAATTACGAACTCAAAAGGAAATTCTTTATGTGTGTTCATTTGAGAGTGCATTAGAGAGTTCATAATTAATTGAGAGAAACACGTAAGGGAGTGTTAGGATAGAAAATTTTTTTCTTTTAATTTCTGTTTTAAATTTACATCATGGATACAAAGGATAAATTTACATTGGATGCAATACAAACTATATTGCAAATGATGATGGCTCAATAAGAGGATATGAGGAGTGACAATCAAAGGGTCCATGAATGGTTAGCAAGGTTGGAGATAGCTACCCCTATCCGACTTAGGGAGACCCAACACATTCTCTTCAATGAATTAGATGAAAAAGGATCAACACCTACCAACAAAGGCAAGACCAAAGATAGGAATTTGGAATCAATCAAGATGAAGATTCCAGCCTTCCAAGGAAAGAGTGATCCAGAGGCATATTTAGAGTGGGAGAAAAAGGTTGAAAGGGTGTTCGAGTGCCACAATTATACTGAAGAAAAAAAGGTAAAATTGGCTACCGTGGAGTTCACTAACTATGCTAGTGTGTGGTGGGATCAATTCACCTCCATTATACGTAGAAGTGGAGAAAGACCAATCACCTTATGGTTTAAGATGAAAACCATAATGAGGAAAAGATTTATACCTCAACACTATTATAAAGAGGTGTACAACATGTTACAAAGGTTGAACCAAGGCTCTAAGAGTGTTAAAGAGTATTTCTAAGAGATGGAGATGGCCATGATTCAAGCTAACATTGAGGAGGATAGAGAGACCACCATGGCACAACTTCTATCAGGTTTGAATTATAAAATTGCTAACCTTATTGAATTGCATCATTATATAGATTTGGAGGATATGGTGCACATAACAATTAATGTGGAAAAGCAATTGAAGGTGAAAACCAAAACAATTTCGACTCCTACAAATACATGGAAATCGAATTGGAAGAACAAGGGAGGAGAAACGAGTGTAAATAAGGGAAAATTTGAGGCAAATAAAAGTAAGGATGTTACTACATCAAAGACACAACCTAAGGATGACAAATCCAAGGGTAAGTCAAGTAATATTCAATAATTTAGATGTTTGGGATATAGGCATAAGGCTACACAATGTCCAAATGCCAAGATCATGACCCTACACAATAGGGAGGTGGTAAGTAAACAAGAGGATGATGATGATGATGATCTGAATGATAAGCTACCATTGGAGGACACATCTAATATGGAGGATGAATCAGCCCCATAAGAACCAATTTACACTTTGGTTACTAGAGTCGCTTTAAACATGCAAGCTAAGGAGGAAGAGGTACAACATAAGAATATCTTTTTATACTCAATGCATGATACATGATAAATTATGTAGTATGATTATAGATGGTGGAAGTTATGATAATGTTATTAATGCTACATTAGTTGATAAATTAGGGATTAAAAAAACTAAACATCCTAGACCTTATAGATTATAATGGTTGAATGAAGGTAGGAATATTAAGGTCACTAGGCAAGTATTGATTACATTCTTTATTGGGTGTTACTCTGATGAAGTATTATGTGATATAGTTCATATACAAGCTAGTCACATATTATTAGGACGTCCATGGCAATACGATAGGTAAGTCATACATGATGGTTTTACTAACAAATATTCATTTAAAATGAATGGTAGGACTATCAATTTGTTACCTATATCACCTAAGGAAGTGTATGAGGATCAGAAAATTCTGAGTGAATGTGAGAGTGCACATGAAAAAGAAAAGGTGCACCAGCAAAAGGAGAGTTATGATAAAAGCCAAGAGAGGCATGAGGAAAGAGAGGACAAAGGAGAGAAAATAGAGGGGATGCACAGAGAGAGTAAAAATAGTGAGATTGCGCATACAAAAAGAGAGAATAGTGTGCAAAAAGTGGTAAAAAAAGAGGTAAAAAGTAATTTCTTTGCAAGAGATGGTGAGATTAGAAAGGCTTATCTAAGCAAGAAACCTATGATACTGTTGGTATTCAAAGGTGCATGTTTAGCTTTTGATACTAACCCAATTGTTTATTCTCTACCTAGTTCTTTTCAAGTGTTATTGCAGGAATTTGAGGATTTATTTCCCAAGTCTATGGCCGATGGTTTGCAACCATTAAGAAGGATAGAATATCAAATTAATTTTATTCCTGGAGCACAAATTCTGAATAGGCCAACCTATAGGAGTAATCCCGAAGACATAAAGGAACTACAAAGACAAGTGAATGAGTCGATGTCTAAAGGATTGATTAGAGAAAGTATGAGCCCATGTACTGTACCCGTACTACTTATGCCTAAAAAGGATGGAACATGGTGTATGTATATTTATTGTCGCGCTATCAATAAAATCACTGTAAAGTATTGCCATCCTATACCTCGTGTAGATGATATGTTAGATGAATTACATGATGCATGCATATTTTCTAAAATTGAATTTTATTCCTGGAGCACAAATTCTGAATAGGCCAACCTATAGGAGTAATCCCGAAGACACAAAGGAACTACAAAGATAAGTGAATGAGTCGATGTCTAAAGGATTAATTAGAGAAAGTATGAGCCCATGTACTGTACCCGTACTACTTCTACCTAAAAAAGATGGAACATGGTGTATGTATATTTATTGTCGCGCTATCAATAAAATCACTGTAAAGTATTGCCATCCTATACCTCGTGTAGATGATATGTTAGATGAATTACATGGTGCATGCATATTTTCTAAAATTGATTTAATGGCTAGGTATCATTAAATTAGAATGAAAATTAGTGATGAATGGAAAACTGCCTTTAAAACAAAATATGGGTTATATGAGTGATTAGTCATACCATTTGGTTTAGCTAATGCTCCTAGTACATTCATGCATTTAATGCACCATGTTTTGAGGGATTTTATCGGTAAGTGTGTTGTTGTCTATTTTGATGATATACTTGTGTATAGTAAATCACTAGAGGAACATGTTATGCATGTTAAATCTGTTTTTAGTGTTTTACAATAACAAAAGTTGTATGCTAGGCTTGTTAAATGTTTATTTTATGTGCCTAAAGTTATATTTTTATGATATGTTGTTAGTGAGCATGGTATAGAGGTTGATCATGAGAAGGTTAAGGCTATTGAAACTTGGCCTACACCTAGGAATGTCGAGAATGTTCATAGTTTCCATGGCTTAGCTAGTTTTTATCGACATTTTGTGCGTGATTTCTCTAACATAGCTGCCCCTTTGACAGAAGTAATTAAAAAGAATATTGGATTTAGGTGGGAAAAGGAACAAAAGGATGCTTTTAACATGCTGAAATCTAAATTAATTTCTACACCTATTCTTGTTTTGCCTAACTTTGATAAAACATTTGAGATTGAATGTGATGCTTCTGGCATGGGAATTGGAGCTGTTTTAACGCAAGAAGGTAAGCCAATTGCATATTTCAGTGAGAAATTAAGTGGCATAGTACTTAATTACCTGACATATGACAAGGAGATATATACCTTGGTAAGGGCATTAGAGACGTGGCAATATTACCTACTGTCTAAAGAGTTTTTTATCCATACTGACTATGAGAGTTTGAAGCATTTGAAGGGACAGAATAAGCTCAATAAAAGACATGCTAAGTGGAGTGATTTCCTTGAGTCTTTCCTTTATGTTATCAAATACAAACAAGGTAAAGAAAACATTGTGGTTGATGCATTGTCAAGGAGGTACATTTTACTTAACACTTTAGATGCTAAATTGCTTGGTTTTAAGCATATTAAGGAATTGTATACACATGATCCTAATTTTAGCAATGTATCTAATGCATGTGAAACCATTGCCTTTGAAAAATTTTATAGACATGATGGGTATTTGTTTCGTTTAAAGAAACTTTATGTGCTTAGATGTTCATTGCATTTATTGTTGATTAAGAGGCACGTGAGGGAGGTTTGATGGGACACTTTGGTATAACTAAGACATTAGATGTTTTACAAGAGCATTTCTTTTGGCCTAACATGAAATCTGATGTATCTAAGTATTATGCTAATTGTATTACATGTTTGTAAGCTAAGTCTAAAGTGCATCCGCATGGTTTGTATACACCATTGCCTGTTCCACTATCACCTTGGATAGATATATCTATGGGTTTTGTACTTGGACTACTTAGGACTAGGTGTGGTAATGATAGTATATATATGGTTGTTGATAGGTTTTCTAAGATGGCACCTTTTATTCCATATCATAAAACTAATGATGGATCACATATTGCTGATTTGTTCTTTAAGAATATAGTGTGTTTGCATGATATACCTAAAACTATTGTGAATGATAGGGATACTAAGTTTTTGTCCTACTTTTGGAAGACTTTATGGGCTAAATTGGGAACTAAGATGTTGTGTAGTACTGCATATCATCCATAAACTGATGGTCAAACCGAAGTTGTTAATAGGATATTAGGATAACTCATGCGTACTATAATTAAGAAGAATATGAAATCTTAGGATGAAATTTTGCCTCATATAGAATTTGCATATAATAGGGCTGTGCATTCATCTACACAACATTCACCTTTTGAAATTGTGTATGGTTTTAATCCTTTAACACTATTGGATCTATCACATTTGCCTCTGAGTGAGCAAGTTAATTTAAATAGTGTTCGAAAGGCAGATTTTGTGCGCAATTTACATGAAAAGGCAAGGCAAAATATTGAAAGGTGAAATCAACAAGTGGCAAATTAAAAAAATAAAGGACACAAACAGCTGATTTTTGAGCCTGGGGATTGGGTTTAGTTGCATTTACGCAAGGAAAGGTTTCCTACTCAAAGGAAATTTAAGTTATAACTTAGAGGAGATGGACCGTTTCAAGTTGTGGCAAGGGTCAATGACAATGCCTACAAATTAGATCTCCCAGGTAAGTATAATGTTCCTGCAACCTTTAATGTATCTGACCTTCTTTCTTTTGATTTTGAAAGTGAAGATTCGAGGGCGAATCCTTTTGAGGAGGGGGCAAGTGATGCATATGGACAAACGGATACAAAATCCAATTCAAATCCTTTGAATTATAATGGCAGACCAATCATGAGATCCCGAGCTAAGAGGATGAAAGATGCTACCAAGGAACTTATGTAAAGGAGTCTCGAGCCTTTGGGACAAAAAGGAGATGATTTGGAAAAGACTAAGTTAATTAATTTACTTAGTTGTGCTCAGGTCAATACACGCCTGTGTGCATCTTTGCACGACCATGTTACATGTTCGTAAATTGTCCCGAGCCAAATACGGGTCATTACACGCCTGTGTCCAAGGTCGTGTTGCTATACACGCCCTATATTCTAAGGCCGTATTCCAAGATATGCCCGTGCTTATTTTTAAAGCATCATCTACATGATACATAGTCAGTCGACACACCTGTGTATGAAACCATGTAGCTATCTGAATATCTAATGAGACATCGAAACATGCCCGTGTATGATCAAGTCCAGCCCGAGTTCCAAGCCATGTTGGAGTCTATCGAAATTTGCTAAATTTCTCAAAGCTTGTACACACCTGTGTACTTTCAGACACACCCATGTCTCGATGATGAATTTTTGTCTAATTAGGATTTTCTTTATGTTTTCTTTATTAATTAGAGTTTGTGTTTAATTAGGAATGTCATTGTTATTCCTAATGAGTTGTTTTCTTTTAGAACAAGTTTAGGTTTAGGATTACAAGTCTATAAATACTTATATCAAACATTATTATTAAATAGTCGATTAATTTGATTCAAATTCTTAATTGAATTTTCTTGAGTTCTTGCGAGAGTTAAAATCCAAATTTGCTTCGAGAGTGTTGTAATTTCAACTCCTGATAATTAGAGGTGCTAGTTGTTCGATAGCTAGTGTTGCTAATTCCCATCAAAGTTTATACTAGATAGATCCTTGGGCAACGATCCCAATAGATTGTTATAGATCTTAGTTGTTAGATAACTAGTGGACGCATAAAAAGAATAAAAATAAGTCTATTCATAGTAGTTTTAAGTGGTAATAATAATATAAATAAAAGAAAATTAGATACATTTTTTTCATATTTTTATATCAAAAAGAGATTTTAAACACTTTGGAATTGTACCATTGCTAAATCTGTATTCAATTTATGAGAATGTTTCATCATTTTGTTTAGCAATCTGAATTTAATTATAGGTGGGTGTGCCAGAGGAATATTTTCCTCAATGTAATGACCTGACTTTTTTAGATAATTGTAGATCTCCAAATGCTTTTACCACAATTTGTTTGGTTTCCAACATAGAGTTTTATGAATTTAAGAGAACAAAATAAACGGAAAATTGGTATAACTTGATTGCAATGAAAGACAAGAAATTTAATAATAAGAAAGTTTCTACAAGCTTGATAAAATAAAATTCAAACAGGAAAGCTGCAAAGTATAAATTGCAGGACTTGAGAATATTGAAAAGTTGATGTATTATGTTCATGATGATTGTTAACTTTTGATTTTGTTGATGATTGGTGATTGTTGGCTGTGTTGATTGGTTGTTTGGATGGGATTGGATTTTGGATGATTGATGTTGTTCCCTGCTACTCTTTTGCTTTTATAGTAGAACACCATTAATTCCTCGAGCAATGATGAGTTTTCAGTTTTGCAATAATTTCCCATTCAATTCTGTAACTTGTGCCTATTAAGTTTCTTTCCCTCAAGTATTCTTAGAAAATTATAGGACTTTCATGTACTTTCTTGCACCTTAACACTTAGTTCTACAGCTCAAATCTTCTTTCCTCAGCTTTGTAACATGAATTTTAGAAGTTTCATAAATATTCTCTCTCAAGACTTCTAAAAACTCTAGAATATTCTTGTGTCTTCTTCCAAAGCTCCTTCTTACTTCAAGCTTCAGCTTTTGAAAACATTCTAGTATCTTCGTGTATTTTCATTCAACAACTTTACTTCTTAATTCTTGACCTGTTCCAGAAACTTTAAGAATCTTCTTCTCTAGGCTTCCTTTTTACTTCCTCAACTAACTTGTAACACGAAAGACACAAGCAATATTCTAGAAATTTTCCTCTTTGTGGATTGTGCTTTTAAGAATTATGGGCTATCCAAAAAATTTTATTTTAGGCACAAATAATGCCCCTCGCATATAATTAATTTGGGTCAAGTCTATAACTAATTATATGGATATGTCTTCTCCATTTTTCATTCTTCTTTAAAAATTCTAATACAGCAGAAATTAATGAAATCCAAATGATTTGTTCTTAAACCTTTAATTTTCTATTAATTCCTCAAAAAAAAGTTCAAATTTCTTCACTTAAGTAAATCCCAAAGCTGCCTTCAAAATTTATCATCTCCTTCAAATTCCTAACTAAAGTCACTTCCCTGAGGTTTTTTTCTATTCACAAATTAAGGCACTAAATTTTACTTTTTTAATTTTAAATATATATAAAAATTCCTTAATTAAAAATTCATTTTTAATTTGCAATTCAATCAAAACATATCACCACATCCTTCTTTTACCCAAACTTATTATCACTGTCCTAACCTTGCCAATGCTGGTATTGCTTTAGGAGAAGCTGAGAATGCCATATCCTCAACAGTTAGAGTAGCTTCTATCATCGGTGAAGTCGATGTCCTAAGGAAGACCTAAGCCGTTATCCTGAGGAAGACTTAAGTCATTGCCTTCTGTTCATCAAGTCGCGTCTTCTCATTACAAGCAGCCCAGGTTTCATCACGTGACCCATCTTGCTCCCTCTCACCTGTTACCTCAATCGGAGCCAGTAGTGTCATTGTCATTTCACCTCAAGTCACAGTTGAAGCTTCTCACACCAAACTATCCTTGACCATGCCCAGCTCGCTTCACACTGCCACCCATCACTAAGTCATTCCTAGCTCCTACGAATCCATTATTAGAGAAGCTTGTCACGCCGAAGCTAATGCTTCACTAGACTGAAGTCGGGTTATAACTTCATCAAGTCCTGAAGCCATACCAAATTGTATCAACGCATCATATTTACACCATCAAATCTTAGCACCGACATATCAACAAACCTAAATTTCTCAATTCCTCAACAATATTACCAAAGTAATTTTCATTTAAATTACTTGAATTGTCTTTGGGAAAATGGCATTGATGCTTTAATACACTTTTATATTGATGTTGATGTGTGAAGCACCAATTGATGATCTTGAAGTACCAATTGATTTTGCTGATGTATTGTAATTTGATGATGATTTTTTGCAACTTGTTGTGCTTTGTAAATGACTTTGATAATCTGATACTAAAACTTGCTCATTGTTGTTTGCTATCTTAATGCTTGAAGCAAATAAAGACCTCTGTCCTTCATTTTTATAAATGAAACTTTACACTATAGGTTAATGATTTATTGTGAGATGACAATTATTATTGCCATTTTGTTATTGTTGAGGAATTTGTACAATTGATGACAAAATGTTTGAGGAACTACCAAACTGACAAGAATTTTGTCAACCCTTTTACATGATTAATGTGTTGATCAATCTTAAATCAACCCTTATTTTGACTTTAACAATCAATTTTGAGTTACTAACATGTTTATTTAAGTGTGATTATAAATTAGATTAAATTAATTAACAAAGCAAGCATTAGAGGTTGAATTAAAGCATCATTAAAGTCCTCAAAAGTCCTTACTAATGTCCCTTAAAGTCACATGGATGATCATAACTCATATAGGATCAATTGGACTAAAAATATGCAAGTTTGACAAGGTGTTGACTCCGCTCACAATCCCGAGGGGTTTGCTCACGACCGTGAGTTTACCAGTAAGGGTATCTAATTGGAAATGCACGAATTGAAGAGTTTGAGCTGAAGGAGACCTGCCCTGCTCACGATCTTCTCCTCATGATCATGAGGGGCAGATCATGATTGTGGCATACTTCCAACGGGCAAATTTCACCTCCAAAGGTCAAATTTTCATCCCTCACAATCGTGAAGAGTAGGTCACGATCGCGAGAAGTCAATTTTCTGCAAAAAAGCTGAAATCACATTAAATGAAGCTTGAAGAGTGTTTGGACAAATTCAATGCTTTTTAACAACTAGTTTTTCATCCTCCAACTATAAATACAAAGTTTAGAACTTCATTTAAGAAGTTAGAGAGTTAGTGGAGTGATGTGGTGTAAAATCCGCAAGCGTACAAAATCGTATCAAGTAGTAAATAAAGGTATCGTCCCACAGAGATTGTAGATTGAATATTGCAATACTCACAATGTTTGGTTGTTTAGACAATGAAATAGAGTTTGGAATTCTTTTAAAAACTAAAATTAAAACAAACTAAAGTAAAATTCAAATTCAAATAGATATTAAATGCTAGGGTTCTTATTCTCAATTATACCATATTAAAGGATTGATTACATAACTAGGCCTACACTAATTCTAATTCATTTTGATGGGATCTTAGAAACTATAGATTTTCCTCTCAAATAAACCTATAATTAATTGGAGATTAATTAACACTAAGTTCATTGGCTCTCACCAACCTAATGCCTTTTAATTCCAATTTTAAACACAACCTATAATCAATATTAATCCACTCAATTGTCTCTCAACTAATCAAGCAATTAATAGGTCATTGCCATTTCCTATAGAACCTATCTCTCAATTAAGCCTATAGTGTCAATTCAATTTTAGGTTGATCAGTCCTAAAACGACATTAAGCTCAATAATAACCAATAAATTAGATCTAGAAACCTAACATAAATCACAATAAGCACATGGTCAATTCAAAATAAGAACCCTAAAAAGGATCTAGCTACTCATGTTAAAGAGAAAAGAAAATAAATAAGAAATGAAAACCATTTTGAACACAATAACAATTAAATAAAAGAATGATACAAGAAAAAACCCTTTCAAATGATGTCAGGAAGCCTTGCTCTTCTAACTTCAAGCCAAGTGTCACTTCTACTATGAACTAACAAATGAAATTGTATTTTGAAATAACTAAAAATAAAAAACAAGAACAAGTTCCAGAATAAGAACAAAAATAAGAACAACCTAAATTTAGGAACAACCTCCTAAATGAACA